>VDFB02202280.1:0-24513 GCA_007258455.2 Sequoia sempervirens
AAATGAGCTCCAAATATGAATATTATGATCTTTTGATGATGCATGAATGCATCTAATAAGGAGTTTGCAAGATTTGACTAACTTTTGCCTTGATTTGCGTATGAAAGCACTTATGACACTTCATGTATGCAGGATTCAAGAAACCTACCACAGGTCCATCGAGGGCCCATTGAGAAAGTTGAACAAGGAAAAGGCACATTTCTCCTTTCACCACTCATTTATGCTCACCTCTTCCCCTAACACCCATCAACAGAGCTAGCATTAGAAGAAGGCCTGTGTCAAGAGAGTCAGTAACAAATCTATAAAGGGTGGCCTTGAAGGTGGTGGGAGGGAGCGACTATTTCCTCCCTCAAACAAATGATCACAATCATTAGGAGTTGTCTCATTAGATGATCGATCCATTTAACAACAATGCAAACAAGGTGTGCTTGATTAATTGAGGGATGTTGTAACACATCAATTAAGAAGGCAACTTTTGAGAAGTTTCAACTACAACAAAAGGGCAATACGCTAGAAGACAAAATTGCTATAGTGACTAGCCACTACAAGACAAAACATTGAAAAGAAAAAAGATGTATTTTAAATTGTTGAATATTATGGGGTAGGTGAAGCCCTAGTGCAATCAAATCTAAGCCACACAATGTAATTCAATCCTATCCATTCATTCGAGCTTTGGAAAACTATAAATAGGGGTATCCCATCATTTGTAAATGGTTGGAGAGCTAGTGTAAAGGAATTATGCAGCAATAGGGAGCTACATTGCATGATTTATGGATGTTTCTCTTGTGTTTCTTCATTATGCATGCATGGTTCCACTTCCTTATTAGTTTAGTTGTTAGTTTCTTGAGTGGAAGTGATGATGGTGTTTGTTGATACTATATTTGATGAATTTCCAGCTCATGCTTTTTGTGGTTTGTTGACGATGAATCACTTTGTAAAGCTAGTATGAGCTTCCTTACTTCATTGTTGCAACTTAGTTCAATTACATGTTCATGATGTGTGTGTATGTAATATGAAAATCTGCAGTCCTTAGAAGATTGCACTGGTTTTGTGTAACTGTAGGTTCCTCTTGGCCAAGAAAAACCCAGTTTAGGGAGTTTGTCTATTGTAGCAGCCTCCATGATAACTGTTCATTCATAGTTTCAAGTCTATGAACTTCCTCTCTTCCCTTCCCTTTTCCCTTTTTTTAATAAGTAACCTAAGCTAAGGTTCATTGCACATTGTAAAGCCAAATCTAAAGTTGAAATAGGAGTTCAAGATTATTGTTTGAACCTGCAGCAACTGAACAACCATTTCCACATCCTAAGAACTCCATTTGCAGACCCAATTTCCCACACTTTGTAACTCATTTGTAAGTCCGCCTTGTGATTCCAGTAAATCACATGAATCAATTGAGATATTCCAAGCACTGTCAAGACCTGACATTAGAGACCTTGGGATAGTGTTCTACAATTTGATTGTGGAAGATTGTCTTTCAAAAGAGGTGATGCACCTATGCATTACCTATGTTGAGAAGTGCATAAAAACACATCAAAACTTCTCTTATTGTAATAGTAAAAGGTGTTAAAAGAAATTTTTTATAACTCTCCTCTGATTAGATTAGTATAGGAAGTTATTTCCGGTCACCCTGCTTCCTTTCAACAACCACTAGAGAGGCCCCATGATCAACAAAATTTACAATTGATGGGATTTGTTTATCTTTTCCTTTTGGGAAATCATCTTTTCCACTAGGAACAATACTCTTAGAAGATTCCATAGGTATAAAATAGACTTCTGAATTTGACTAGAGCGCACGCGTTTGTCCTAAAGAATCCACATTTTTTTGGAGAACTTGATTAGAAATTTGTACATTTTTCTTAAATATTTTCTCCTTTCCCATATCATCATGTGTTTGTGGATCATCACCAAGCATATGGTCCTTTAAAAGTGGATCCATCTCCTGCAAGGAATGTGTTTGCAACATAGGGAGGGTACTTAGTGAAGGTTTGAGCACCTTCATAAAGTTCACAGGTGAAGCATAAGGCCAATCCACCATGATCCTAGAGAGTTCGTATTAGGTTTGGGCCAAGAGAAATCAAAGGTAATGTGACCTATTTTGTAACATCTTTGACAATGAAAGGGTAAAACTTCATTGAAAAATTCTTGTATCCAACTATGATCAACAACTTTGAAGTTAATATTAGCTGGGAGATCTCTTGAAGTTGTAGGAGTTAATGGTGAACTCCCAACACCTCAAGATCACATGCAAGACAAAAATAATTTCCACAAGAGATAAATGGAAAAAACATCATGCTATGATTATGGATGCAAGATTTCTAGATTGAATATGTCAATGTACATATGATGCCTTGCTTATAAATGAAAATTATGAGGTAGTATTAGACAAGATCTTGACATGTGTCTTAATCTTGTACAATGAGACAACTAGCTCAACAATATTAAATGAATAGACACAAGCATTAAATGAAAGTGAACTGGATAAGATATGATAAGATCTATCTAGAAAATTAAGAATTCTAGAAAAATCAACTAGGACCTAAGTAAACTTAACATGTAAATAGGACCTACTAATGACTAGATAGGTAAAACACATATTTACACCACCACCACCCCTAAGTGTAACTTAGGGATAAACAATTATTATAAAAATGATGCAAAGATGTAAGGATGGGTCTCAAATATGAGGCCATGATAGGTACCAATGTACAAATACAATCTATCACAAACGAAGAAAAGGAGAAAACCTAATGGGACAAAACTCCTCCCCAAAAGAGAGAAAAGATACAATAATGATCTCCATGAAAAATGAGAAGGACAAAACCCCATGTGAGGAAAACTCATGATATAGAGCAACCTTGGAATCTAAATGAAGCAACAAGATATAAAACATTGTTCTAGAACCGATATGAAGTGCAAGGATTAAAATTGCACCTTCCCAAGTGATAGTATGTCCAAGTGATCAACCACAATGCGAATATGCATAAATATGAATAAAAGATACCCAAGGATGAACCTAAAAAAAGTGCATGGATGGATCAATAGAGCTCCTCAATACCTTTTCTAATGCCATAAGAATCATGAAAATCAAAGATTGTGGCAAAAAATTATGAGCTCAAGAGCCAAACATGAAGATCTAACTTTAAACAAAAAATACTAATGGAGATCTGACTTCAAACAACAAATACTTGCACCAAATAGTAGAATTTGGAAAAATTACCTTTACTAATGCAAAGTAAACTTGCCCAACTTTTTGATGATATATCATTTTTAAATTTTTGACATCATAGCGAAAAGTTATGGCATTTTGAAAAAAATTGATATTTTTTTAGCATTAGGGGTTAAAATTTGGGTCCCTGGACCATAGGCCCTTAGGCACCAATATGACTAGTTGTTAAGCACTTTTTTTGAAAAAATGTCACCTAGAGCGATGGTGGTGCCACTAGGGAAAAGTTACAAATGAGGGGCGATGGGAAGAGCTGCACCGCTTAGGGCTTTAATCCCCTTGTTGGGTGAAGCCCATGGGGCGCTCAACAACCATGACTAATGGCTAAGACCAATAGCCTTGACAGCTTTAAAAATAAAACATTTTTTATAATATTAAACTGTGAATATGCCAAAGTTCCTTTTTGATGTGATTTGTACCTTTGATAGTGACGATGTGATAGTGATTGCACAAACAAGTATGTGTGCTTATGCAAACAAAAATATGTTTCCTGAATATGTCGATACAAAGAATATTCCACCTAGTATGATTGTAGACCTACGACTAGTACATACCATATGGTATGACTAGGTATAGATCCATACAGTCATACAAAAATGGTGCTTAGAAAAACAAATTCTTGATTCCCCTAAGATAAAGTATTTGTTTTCGACAATTTAGCAATCAATCCTTAGGTTTTTGGGCCTTGTGAACGCAATGGTAGTGTCATATTTGGCCCAAAGTGCCCCAAAAATTTAGTTACCTCCAATATCTAGTAACTGTAATCCTCAACTTGAAACCCTTGTAGATTAGTCAAAATATAATGAAATTGATGAAATGAAAAGTAAACTTGATCTGATAAGAAGTTTGCAACACTAAAGCTCTAATACCATGTAAGAATTAATGGTGAACTCTCAACAACCTAGAATCACCTACAAGACAAAAATAACTTCCACAAGAGAATGGAAAAAATATCATGCTATGATTATGGATGCAAGATTTCTAGATTGGATATGCTAATGTACATATGATTCCTTGCTTATAAAGGAAAATTGTGAGGTAGGATTAGACAATATCTTTACATGTTTCCTAATCTTGTACAATGTGATAACTACCTCAAAAATATTAAATGACTTAGAACACAAGCATTAAATGCAAGGAAACTATATAAGATATGATAAGATATACTCTAAACAACTAAAACTTCTAGAAAAATCAACTAGGACCTATGTAAAATTAACATGTAAATAGGACCTACTAATGACTAGATAGGTAAAACACCTATTTACACCAACAAAATTGTTCATATCCACAAGAATGCATGTAAAGGTTGTGTGGGTGAAATCAAAAGTGTCAGTGTCTATTACTAGAAAATCACCTAAAGAATTGTCGATGGCTTCAAAATAAGAATCAAACCAAAATTGTAAAAATAGGTTTGGGAGTTGAACCCAAATGGGTTTCACCCTAAATTATTTAGTGAAAGGCTTGAATGTAGGGTACTCAGGTTTTAGCAAGAGAAAATGTTGTCCCCAGATCCAACACTAACATAGAATAACATCATGATCCTTTACACAATTAAAAAACACAATAAAAAATTGTGTGCACATTGATAAATTTCCATATTAACTTCCATTGATGGTATCCATGCATCAGTAATCCATTTATGAAGTTTTGTGAGTCTAGGCCAAAAGAAATTGAATCGACTAGTTAATCCATTTATGGTAAAAAGTTGTTCACTATCTATTATTTATTTCTTGACCTCCTCAGTAAACTCAAGGATGGGAGAGGAGATGACTTGTCTAAGCACATTGATCAGCTTCGTATTAATAGTTGGAATAACTTATGCCTAAGTGTTCAGTTGGAATTTAGGGTATGAGTCCTAGGTCAAGGTTTTAGGGTTTGTGAAGGCTATGATATCCCTGAAAGAGGGGCCCTGAACCACACCAATATCATCCCCTTCATCCCTAAAACCTATGACGCCATTCACATGATAAGGATGTTTTCTTAGGTTGGAAACCAACTAGTCTTCTATGGTGGAGTCATTGTCCAAGCACAAGGGTTTGGGTGCAAAAGGTCTATAGGAGCTTAGCTTTAGGACCACCATGTAAATATCAATTCACCTCCTTTACCACCTATTCAAATATATAAAATAATTATAATTATATAAATTAATCCCATAGATTACATTACAAAAGTGGGAAATATGGTGGTGGTTCTTTAAATCATAGGATATGTGTGTCACCAGCAACAAAACTTATTATTAAAAAAATCAACAAAATTCTAGGCTACAAGATAGGTTAATATTTACGTAAAAAAATGTTAATATAATAAATATGTGGAAATGTCTACCAAGCACTCACATTGTAAATCACAAAAATATACTATTCATATAAACATCACAACACTTAATTAGAGTTATCTTAGGAAGCTCAAAATGGGAGATTTTGGTTTGCATATTTTTCTTGACACATAATAGGAATATAATTTAGGGAACAATCTCATCCAATTCCATGTGTGCCTAGTGCTTCTATTTTAATCTCTCCAGGCTTAGGTTAAGTGTCCTAATCTGAAGCTTTACCAATGCACATGTGATTTTTGTATTGATGATTATCATTAGGCACCAAATCACATTGTTTATTAGAACAAGGCAAGCCACTTTTGGTAAGACCATCCTACATGATGATGGTGACTTCTATACCTATTATGTTTTCCTTTATTACTATATCACTTGGATGAAGAATTCCATAAGGAGGCACCTTGGCCATAGTTCATGTGTGTTTCCTTAGCATTAACACAATTCTTGAGATCTTGAAAGTGTTAATACTCTAAGGCCATCTTCGATGTTTTATATCGAATTTATGAATGGGAATATGGAATCATATAAGATCATTTCAAGCCAAAACCTGAACATATCATGGAAAAAATTAGTAAAATGATAATATGTTTGTTTTCACTTAGTTAATATAATAATTTTTATTTCAAAGCATGTATAGATGGTAATAAGTTGTCTTCAAAATATGGAGAGGTCAAATGAAGATGAAATCAAGATATAAATAAATAATGTTTGACCATATTTAATATATTCTATAACTTTATATTCTAACCTATAGCTTATGCAACAACCCAAATCCCTATAGAATTTTCTAGAGTCTTTCCAATGGATGATTATATCAACGATCCACACAAGTTCAAAAAATGCACACTCCAACCTATGAGATGAAAATAAATTCCAATGCAAGAAAGAACACACAAAAATGGATAAGTTAATATGTCAACTAAGTCAAAAGAGAGGTACATATAGAAAATGGAGAAGAAATTTCCAAGATGATTAGTGGAGTAGACTAGGTATTTGAACCCCACTAACAAAGAGTGTTGGTGATTTAACTTCCTCAAAAATTGCAGGAGGTGGCAAGTTAACTAGGTTTGATTAAGACACCTAATTAGGCTTAACGCCATGTGTATAACCTATTGGAGGTTGTTGCACTATGTTGTTATTAGTGTTGTCATGGATTTCAACCTCTAGTGTGGTCATGGTGAGAAGGAGTTGTGGTGTTGAGCAGGTGTTGTTGATGAAGTTGGTTCACTTGGTTTCCAAATGCTTTTGAGAAAATTTGAACAAAGTGTGTAGGAGGTGACTGAGTTGTGTTTTGCATTATGCTTTTCATTTCTTCATGGTTAAATATCTGCTTGTATGGTTTGGATGAAATTATCAAAGGTGTTCAAAGGTGTTATATCTATATTTTTAGGTTTTGGATCGTGCGACGGTGGAAGATGTGTCTAATAGTGTGTTACCTATAAAGAAGGTTGTCTAGGAGAAATGGAATTAATTTTCATTTCTCCACATTAAGGTTTCTTGTCCTGTGGATTTGGGAACATGCTTATATTTCTTGCATCTACCTTCCCCTGGAGTGTTTGGTGTTTAGATGTTATACAAGTTTGGTTAGTGAGATTGTCTATGGAAGTGTGGTTGGTTACACATGATGGTAGTATTCTCAGTTTAAGGTGGTTGCGATCGTATTGTTGAATATTCTGATGATGTTGGAGTATTCTAGGATGTTGTGTGATGTTTCTGCGTGGTTTGTAGGATGTTTCTAGACCTAATGAAGAGTGAATTGATTGTTTGATAGTGTTAGTGCAGATTTGGCCAACCTAGCATGCTAGTGTTGATTGTGGAGATGGTACATTGTTTGCAAAATCATGGTGTATCATGTCGGTGTAGATTTGGGTCCTCGTTAACCCTTGGTTTGGTCCACCTTCACTTCTTTCCACTGTAGAAGTGTTTGGTGCTAACTTGTTTGATGGTTTCATGTTTGAGGTGCATACGTTTCATTGAGGCCAACCTAGAGATGTTGTTTGAGGTCATGAAAGATATATTATCAAAGTTAATTGTTGGAGATGTGTGTGCTGAGGAGTGATGTGAAGGATGGTGTAAATGTAATCAAATGTTGTGATCAGAGTGCGAGCTTAAACAACTAAGGCTACCAAAAGCAGTGATCTGAAGGTTGTAGATGGTGCAAATTTTTTGTGGTGGATCTTCTTGTTGCTTTGAGTTAGTTAACCTCCTTGTAATAGTCTTCTATTCTCTTCTATTCCAGATAGTGAGTCCTTTGGGCAATGAGCCCCTGGTAGTGAGCCCTTCTAGTAGTGAGCCTTTTGTAAATAGTGTTGTTATTCATATATGTGTGAGTTAATCCTCACTGTGGTTTTTCCTTCATTAGGGTTTTCCATGTAAATCTAGTGTTATATGGTGTATGGTTGTGAATGTGTTTATGTTTCATTAGTTTACATTCTAGTTGATGTATAATAAAGGTTTGAAGGTTAATGGGGATTTGAATTTTTTAATGTACAACTAATTCACCCCCTCTCAATTGTCTTATGTGTCTAACAATTGGTATTAGAGTTGAAGTTCCTTGGAAGAAGCTTAACCACTTGAGGTAGATCTAGGTGGCACACAAGAATGGGTTCAAATTTCCTATGTTTTATGGATCAAACTATGCATTCTAGAAAGCCAAGATGGAATCCTTTCTTGTCCCATTAGGGTTTGGTGTTTGGAAGTGAATTGAAAATGGATACACTATGCCTAATACTCCTCCAGTAAGCGGTGATGAGATCAAGGATTATGAGAATAATGAAAAAGAAAGGAATGTTATCTTGAGTGGGCTTTCTGATTCAAAACTTTTGAAGGTGATAAGCCTCAAAACTGCTAAAGAGACCTGGACAAAGTTGCAGAGCATTTATGAAGAATATGATAAGGTCAAGAAAGTAAAGATGCAGAATTTCAAAGCCAAATTTGAAACCCTAAGGATGTCAAAATATGAAGATATTGCAAGCTACACATTCTTAGAGTGGATGAAATTGTCAATGCCATCAATGATCTTGGTGGAAAATTGGAGGAAAGTGAAGTTGTGAAAAAGGTATTGAGAATTCTTCATAAATATTATAGTGCTAAAGTTTCTGCTTTTCAGGAAGCTCAAAATTTGGATCAATATTCTAGAGATCAAATGTTTGGTTCTTTAACTACTTTTGAATTAAGAGAGTTTGACAAAGATGCTCCAAAGAAAGGAACTACCTTTAAATTCAGCAAGAAAGAGAATGGTGAATATGATCTACATGATCTTGATGAGGTGGAAGAAAATTTTGTAAGGAGATTGAAAAAGGGCACTAGCAAATATAGAGGTAAGTTACCCTTCAAATATTTCAATTGTGGAAAGATAGGTCATTATGCTTCTAAAGTCCAATCAAAGTTTCAAATGACAAACATAAGGATCATAAAGGTAAATCTTTCAAGAAGAGTTATTATGCTAAAGAAGATAGTGGTGTATCTGATGATGAGGAATTAGACTATCCAAATGATGGAAGTGATGAATCCTTGTTCATGGCTCTAAATTTTGGATCTAATTCTACTAATCTTGAAAGATGTGTGAAGAAAATTTCTATGAAAATAGGTCACAATATTGAAGGAACTATGTTGGCTGTCTGTCATGAAAGAGAGGAGAGAAACTATTGGATAATTGATATTGGATACTCAAATCATATGACAAGTGACAAGAGTAAGTTTGTTAAGATTGAAAAGTATGATGGTGGTCTTGTTAAGTTTGGTGATGATACATCTGCTAAGATTTGTGGAAAATGTTCAATTAGTTTTGATGACAAGCATAAGTTCTTTATGTCAAGGGTCTTTGACATAATCTTTCCAATGTAAGACAAATGTGTACTAGAGGATACGATTTGGTGTTTCAAGATGATGGTTGTGAAATCAGAAAAGGAAGCTCTAGAATATTGGTTGCAACTAGAACAAGGATAGAAGGAAATGTTTATTAGCTCAAAGGTGGTGGTGTTAAGTGCTTTATGTCTCAAATCAATGAAAGTTGGAAATGACATGGAAGAATGTTTCACATCAATTTTGATAGCCTAGTGAAGATCAAATCTACTCAAGTTGTGAGAGATCTGCCAAGAATTACAAAGCCTAAAAAGAGTGTTCATTCATAACTAAGGAATATTAATATGGACTCAAACAGGCTCCAAATCTTGATATGCAAGATTGGATAAGTACTTATTGCAGTAGGGATTAAAAAATGGTACTGCAAACAACATTCTTTACTTTAAGGTTGAGAGAGATCAAATCCTGATTGTGGTTGTGTATGTTGATGACATAATCTTTGGAGGAAATGTGTAAAAGGTTTGTAGAGGAGATGCAAAATGATTTGAAATTTCAATGTTTGGGAGATGAATTTCTTCCTTGGGATACAAATCAATCAATTTGATAAAGGTATATTCATCTCACAATAAAAGTGTGTCAAGGAAATGTTAAAGAAGTTTGGAATGGAGGACTCTAAACTAGTATGTACTCCCATGGTTACTAGCTTGTAAGTTGAGAAAAAATGATGAATCTCCTAAGACAATCAAAGATCAAGTTTAGATCCATGATTGGTGCATTGTTATTGTTGTCAAATAAAGTTTGCACCCTTGCTAAGCTATCAACTGTAGCAACCTATTGACACATGGGAACACTTTGAGGTTGTGGGTGACCTGGGAATGAAGTGGACCTCCAGATTATGGGTTGGTTCCCCTTAAGATATCTTGAGAAAAACTGAAGAATGGTAAGGAAAAGAGTAAGAAGGATATACTTGAATTTAAAACCTATCACTAACAAGTGATACACCAAAGATCAAAATATGACAATACTGCAGAAAACTCACAGAAAATCTCAATAGAGCTAAACAATCTCACAATACAGAGATTTATGTTTATAAAAATGAGTCTATGTAAGGTTTCGACTGTTCTAATGCTTAACACAAGGAAAACAAAGATGTTTTCACAGATATATGCGCAATAGAAAGAGAACACTAACATAAACCAGCTTTATGACATAATATCCTTTGCATCCAGTACTGAAGGAATCTGATAAAATAAAGGATCACACAGAATTTTATCATGCAACTCACAACCAGTCACTAAAACAACAAAGAAAATATGTGAAGGAAATGACTTTCTATTGAGAAAAATAAGGAGTCTCTGTGTTACAGATCTGTAGTATTTATGAAAATGAGTTACAAAGGTGAATAATGCTCTTTCAACAATCTCCTAACCAAGAACTACTTTACAAAAAAGGCAAAAATGTCATATATACAACCAAAGAGTGTCGGCCCCTGCCCTAGGGTTTCTACAAAAATGAGTCGGCCTGGACACATCGGCCCTAGAAGCACTTTGGAATGAAGTCAATGAGGCATTAAATGTGCATCCCCCCTCCATGTTGGTGAGAGATCACTCCAGGGATGTCTTTAGATCTTTTACAGCCATCGTCATTAACTTGCAACCTTTGAATCCGCCATTAAGACTTCGTCAGAGCCGCTTTGAATGCTCTGCGGCAAGGTCATTAATGTCGCTCCACTTTTTCCAGTCGACCCCCAGTATTGTGTGACTCATGGTTTCCTCTTCTTCACTTTCTTCTCACTCCAGATCTTTCTTCAAATCGACCATCTTCAAGGAGCATCAAATTTACCTTCAGATCCAAATGCCATTGCTTCGAGCCACGACCCATGCCGCAGCACATTCTTGACGGTCAAAGGTCACTTCCGAATCGAAGACATGTCGGTGAGAGACACTAATCGTGTCTCCCAATGCGAGCATCATTATAGTAGTTTACGCACATAGCTTGGGAGCCGATGGGACCTCCTATCGAGCTGCGAGAGTTAGACCGATATCCATTTCCATGGGCAAGCTGATCGCTATCGGCAAGACTCCCTTCTTTCGGCAGGACCTCATAGCGAGCTCCTTTCTTCTCCTTGAGCTCACTTAATTTTGGCAAGACCCATTGGGTCGGTGAGACATCATGGCAAATTCACTTTGCCAGTGAAACCACCTTGATTCGATGCACTATCTGAAACCACCTTGCTTGGCAGAACTCTTCATCGAGCTCTCTTCGTTTCAGTCGGGGAGACTTTCCTTGGTCGGTGAGACCTCTCGCCGAGCTCACCCTTCACCGAGACCGCCATCTATGACCCGGACATTATCCGGTCGGCAAGACCTCATCGAGCTCTTCAATGTTTCCTAGCTTGGATCCTTCAGTGAGTCAGAGTGGGATGAGAAATCAAAACGAGACCAGTTAGAATGGGAAAAACCAAACAGCCGAACTGGAACCGAACCAAATCCAGACCTAAACTTTCAAAGTTTAAGTTTGGATTTCATTCAATCCCGCCTCCGAAAAACAAGGCATGAAGGAAGAAAGAAAAAATAAGGAAGAACAAAGAGGAGGAGACATCACGACCCGCAACAACAGCGAAAAAGAAGATTGGAGCGAGGAGTTCGAGCGGGAACTTTTGGAAAAGTTCCAAATTCGGTTTCAGTTTCGATCCCGATTCCGGCAAAATGAAGAAAAGTGCCTAAGGAATCGAAAACCCAAGGGACACAAAAACAAAGGCCAAAGGACGTCAAAACATAAATGGGATCGGGACGAAAACCGATCCCGGGAGGAACACAGCAGGGGCGGGGTCGAAAACAAATCCGACACTGAAACTTTCCTCAAGTTTCAAGTTAGGATTCCGTCCCGAACCCGCCTCCGACAACATGCAACGACGACGAAAAAGGGATGGAAAAGGAAGAAAAGAAGGGGAGAAACACCCGACCACAGAAAAGAGAACAAAGGTAAAGACAAGCGAACAAGCTAGGCGGAACTGGGAACTATAACAAAAGGAACTGGAACTTTGGAAAAGTTTTGGTTTAGTGGTCGACTCGGCTCATAGAACAAAGAAAAAGGGCCAAAGGAAAATAAAGCGAAAGGGGGAAAGTAAGGCAAAAACAAAGGGAGGACCCCCCAATAAAAATGAACATCTGCACATTGGGCTCAACCCTTGTGGGAGCCACATTTAATCCACATGTCGAATTAAAAACATCATTTTCCCCTGGAGCTGCACAAGAAGCAAACAAGTTAGAAGGTATGTAACCTAGATGCAAATGTTCCTTCAGTTGGCCTTCATGAACACTCGAAAACATAGGTTACCCTACCTGATTGAGCCCGTAGGTGAAAAATGGGTAACAGTTATATCTAACAATTACTAGACTGAATATCATGCATGCAATATATCTTGTGGAAAATATTTCAAGAAGATCCTAGAGAATCAAATGTGACAATAGTCAAAAGGATATTTAGATATTTGAAAGGAACTATGGACTTTGGTCTATGGTATTCTATGGATAAGGTGATTTTTCTTTGAGTGCTTATACAAATGCAGATTGGGAAAGTTGTACAAATGATAGAAGAAGTACAAGTGGAGGTTTTTTTTTTCTTGGAAGTAGATTGGTTTCTTGGTTGAGTAGGAAGTAGGATTTAGTGTCACTATCTATTACAAAGATAGAATACCTTGCAACATCATCTTGTTTCACACAGGTGTTGTGGTTGAAGCAGACATTCAAGGATATCAAAGTATCATATGATGAACCTATTCCTATCTTGTGTGATAATACAAGTTCTATCAACATTTTTAAAAATTTGGTAATGCATTCAAGGACAAAGAATATCTCTATCCAGTATCACTTTTTAAGAGAGAAATTTGTTGAGAATGAAGTGAAGTTGCAATATGTGCCTACAAAGGATCAAACGGTAGACATTTCACAAAGGCTCTTCCACAATATATATTTGAGTATCCCAGGAAAAAGTTAAGGGTCATTGCCCCTCTTTCTTTTAACTAGATGCATGAGCTGGTGTATCTGTCTAGGTGAGAAATTCAAGATTTATTCTTTGTCTTAAATTTATGAAGGATGCCTCTCAGGGGGAGTAGGTAGTGGTGTCTTTGGTTGGTGTAGTCAGGGGGAACCTATCTTGTGCCCCTAAGAGGGGAGAGAGCAGTGGAGAGAAAGTAAATGAGAGATAAATTAGTTTGCAGGTGTTTCCTTTTATCATTGATGTAAAAGGGGGAGAGAAAAGAAGCCTAAAAAACATAAGAAGAAAAGGGGGAAAGAAAGAAGTTTGAAATGTAATAAATTTCCAAGTAAGGGGGATTGTTGCTTGATGTAGGGTTTCTTTTGTTGTTGATGGTTTTTCAGAGCCGGTGTTTCCATCAATGACAAAGGGGGAGATTGTTGGAGATTGTTTCACTATGTTGTCATTAGTATTTTCATTGATGTCAACCTATAGTTCGATCATGTTGAGAAGGATTTGTGGTGTTTATTAGGTTTTGTTGATGCAGTTGGTTCCCTTGGTTTTGAAGTGCTTTTGAGAAAATTTGAATAGAGAATGTACAAGGTGACTAAGATGTGTTTTGCATTGTTCTCTATATTTCTTCATGGTTAAAGATGTGCTTGTGCAATTTGGATGAAATTATTAGAGGTTTTCAGAGGTATTATATCCAATTTTTTAGGTTTTGGATCGTGAGATAGTGGAGGATGTGTTTAACAGTGTGTTTCCTGTGAAGAAGGTTGTCTAAGAGAAATGGAATTGCTCTACATTTCTCTGCATCAAGAGGTTTCTTGTCTTAAAATTTTTGGAATGTGCTTATATTGCTTGCATCTACCTTCCCCTGGAGTGTTTGGTGTTCATTTGTTCTGCAAGGTTGGTTAGTGATTTGTATGTCTGTGGTAGTATGGTTGGTTGCACAGGATGATAGTATTCTCAATTTTAAGTGGTTGCAACAATGTTGCTGAATATTTTGATGATGCTAGAATATTATAGGATTTTGTTTGATATTGCTACATGGTATGTAGGATGTTTCCAGACTTGGTGATGAGTGAATTGATTATTTGATAGTGTTAGTGTAGGTTTGGACAACCTAGCGTGCTAACATTGATTGCAAAGGTGATTTGTTGTTTTTGGAAGCATGATGTGGCATTTTGGTGTAGATTTGGATCCTAGTTAACCCTTGATTTAGTTTTCCTTAACTTATTTCCATCGTGGAAGTGTTTGGTGCCAACCTATTTGGTGGTTACACGTTTGAGGTGCATACGTTTCATTGAGGTTGACCTAGATAAGTTTTTTGAGGTCATGAAAGATATATTATCAATATTAATTATTGTATATGTGTGTGATGAGGAGTGATGTGAAGGATGATTTGAATGTAATCAAGTGTTTTTATTCTAGTGTGAGCTTAAACGCATAAGGCTACCGGAAGCAGTGAGCAAAAGGTTTCTACATTTTAGTGTACCTGAAGTTGATGGAGGTAGTGAGTCGAAGGTTGCAGATGGTGTAGAGTTGTTGTGGTGGATCTTCCTGTTGCTATGAGATAGTGAACCTCCTTGTAAAATTATTCTTCTATTTTATTTTATTTCAAATAGTGAGTCCTTTAGGCAGTGAGCCCCTAGTAGTGAACCATTATTTTCTTCTAAGTAGTGAGCCCTTCCAATAGTGAGCCTTTTGTAATCATTGCTATTATTCATTTATGTGAGTTAATCCTCACTGTGGTTTTTCCCTAATTAGGTGTTCTATGGAGTATGGTTGTGAATGTGTTTATGTTTCATTAGTTTACATTCATGTGTTGATGCATAATAAGGGTTTGAATGTTTTAATGTACAATTAATTCACCCCCCCTCCCAGTTGTTCTATGTGTCTAACATAACCATGTGCTATAATGAAGAAAATATACATTAATACCCCCATTAAGCATATCTTAGGTGGGCACAATGAAAATGGGTCTCGATAACTAGGCCTGATGAGGTACCCAAATACAATGTTGTATCTCATAAAATAGAGAAAAGGAGAAAACCAAGTGGGAAAAAAATCCTCCCCAAAAGAGAAAATACAAATAAAAATCTCTCTAGAAGATGAGAATCACAAAACCCCATATGAGGAAAATTTTCCCCATAAGGGAGAAGAAGGAAAGAGACTATGTAGCCCCCCTCAAAGTAGAATCTTCTATAATGATGATAGATGCTTGATATTGAATGCTGAAGATGATCCAATCTTGTCAAAAAAAAATCCTTCCCTTAGGAAGAAACAAAACCAAGAATTTATGTAGGATTTATTACCATTCTTGAAAGGAAGATGAGGGAAGAAAGATGAAATTGTGCGATGTCTCTCAATTTTTCTCAAATGTCCCCATGCTGATGTTGAAATTTGCTACAATCAAGTCAAACGTTCTAAGACATATTGATGGTAATGAAAATAAATAACCTTGTTGAAATTTATGTAGAACACAATCCAAAGATAAATGTGGTTCCTCCAAATGATTCTCAAATATTTCCACACTAATTCCAAAGTGTAAAAAATGGTGAGGTGAAGGAACAAGAGGCTCAAAATGCTCCCCCACAATATTTGAAGAAGATGATGCAACTCCATAAAAAGTAACATCAAAGAGAATACACCTATCCTCAATAGTGTCCTTCAAGTCTACAATGTGTGACTCAAATAACTTTGCAATATCTATCAAAGAATCATCTCACAAAGTTGAAACTAAAGGACTAGTAACATCTTTCTGAACTAAATTGATAGCTAAAGATGCAAGAGGCTGAAGAGATGGAAATTAAACATGAACCAATGTGGATGAAAGTTATTCAAGTGACCAAACTTATTCTTAGGTATGTAATCCACTCTAGATGTAATAGAGTGTAAGCAAATCAATGGTATTACAAGATCATCTAGAGAAAAACACAAGAAGACATAAAATTGATATGTATGATCAACTAAGCTCTCTAGTCTATAAGTCTTTGATAAGAACTAAATTAGGTGTGAGCTCAATAGTCTTTCTTGTCCCATTGTGTGTAATCTAATAAACTCATAGGAGATTAGTTGAAAGAGAAGGTACACATAGCATTTGTGAATGTTCTACCTTCAACTTCAAAAAACCCTCTCCATATAACTAGTACTGGAGTGTCATCACCCAAAGTGATAACATACATACTATGAGGCTCTAAGGAATAAAAATAAACCTATGAATATCCCATGTGGTGTGACGCACTTGACTCAATGATCCAAGATGGAATTGATGATGATGAAATAGTAAATAGAGCCTTTCCCTTAGTTTATCTTTACCTTTTTATTTTTCCTTAGTAGATTCTTGAGTTTATGAGGATTATTTGATAGATTTAGGGACCCTATGTTATGCTTCTCAAGAAGATGGATGAGGTGATCAATTTTCTTATTCATATATTTGTGCTCATAATGAGTAAGTTTCTTACTATAGGAACATTTAAATTTTTCTTTCTTAGGTTTCCCTTGATTTGAAGAAGTTTTAGTGTTGGTTTCTGAAGATTATGATTTTTTTCTTTCTTGGTTTCTTTTTCCTTTTGAGTGTTTTTTTTCTCCCATGTTTTTTTGAAGGTTGTTTCCCATTCCTAGTAAAGAGGGCTTGTGGTTTTAAAGACTTCAATGTGCCCATTTGTATTAACTTATCCTTCTCCCTAGTCAAGTTGGCAATGAATCTATCTAAAGAAGGCATATTCCATGTAGTTCAAAGTGCCCTTTCAATGAAGTATAAAGTAGATACAAATATAAAATAGCTAGGACCTAGTTCAGAGATTATTTAAAGAATTAACAATCCTCTTTTCTTCACTATTCCATATTCTTTTAATTGTAACCTATCTAATTTTAAATTAGTGAAGAGGTCCTATAGTGTGTCAAAGGATTTGGGTCTCAAACGTATGAGATCACTTTCTTACTAATGACCTTTCATTTCATCTACCTGCCCCCTAAAAAATTCCAATTCAAGGAAAACTTCATTTGCTGTATTCAATGATTTTACATGAAAGATAAATTTAGGAGATACATTCAAGGACAAAAATCTAAAGGCTTGATAACACTTGTTAAACCTTTTATCTTTAGATTTCTTAGCAGTAGGTTCTTTCTCAGTGCTAACTCTTACCTTGTACAACCCTTTGTTTTTTAACACAAGTTAAATTCTTAGTTTCTAATCATGATAGTGCAAGAGTGTTAATGTCATAACAAAATGACTTGAATCCATGCTAGAAATTATTTTTTGTAGAAATGAAAACAAAAATATTAATAACCAGAAGGAAAGTAGGAAGTGCACAACACACAACACCCCCCATTGATTCAATGTTAGGCTCCCTCGATTTCACACTTTTTATGTCAGTGTGATGCAGAGCCAAATGGAGAACTTACAAAAAACTCAAGACTGGTCAGACCTCAACAAAACATCAACCCTTGAGATCATAATCACCTCTATTGAATCAACTAACACCAACAGGATCATAGACACCAAATCTTAACAAATAGGCTTATCTTTTAGAGAAGGCCACCAAAAGACCAACTCAACATCATTTAAGCCTCCATTCAGACTCCCATTACAATTCCCCAACTGATCATATAAGGTTCCTTTACACTAGTATGGAGAAACATTCAACCAACCTGTAGAAGGGCTACTAGAATTAGCCCTATTTTACAAACAAAGTACACTTTAAACTTGTCCTAACCTCTCAATCTCTTGGAAAGTCCTTAAATGTGTCTCAAAACACCCAAATCCACCGGTCTTTGACAATTTCAAACTCTCTAAGCCATCATTCTCCAAAACGCTCATTTCTCACAACTTAGACTAGGGCTTATTGATTAACCCATGACCTGACCACTCACAGACCTGAAACCACTTGATTCCTTCTTTTTTCAACCTACACATGCTCAAAACAATGTTACATGTTGCTTCCCTCAAGGTTTACACACACTTGCTTTGTAAAACCACCTTATTTTCACACTTTTACACCTCTTCCCAATAGGGTTTTCAACTTCCTCACACACCCAACCTTTCCAAACTTCCAAGACCCTATGAAAACATCAAAATACACTTGATTACATAGGAAAAATGAGTTCCAACTCCTCTTAGATCAAATTCACCAACTTTCCCACTCTAGCCTTGATTTCAAAGGCCTAAATCTATCATTTCTTTAGGGCTGTGTGTAAAGTCTCATTAAAACCTTCACCAAGCTTTATTATTGAGTTCTACACTAATTCCAAGACTAAAGGTCCATTCCACCTAGGTACGATTCTGCATGGGTGGAATGGCCTGTTTAATGCATTGTGGGCTTCAAAATACCCCAAACCCTTGTTACAGACCAGTCAAGAGGGAAACAACTACTAAAGTCACCAAACTCAATGAATGCCCTCAAAAATGGATTTAAAAGAGAAGTAACACCTTGCCACACAATATTCAACACATTTGAAGGCCTGAGATCTGTTGTACGAACCCATACACAGGTAGGAATTGCACAAAAACTCATAAAAATAACTAAAACAGAGCTTTTTATTAATTTTTCTCCTTCCAAAGTGCAACAACTTTTCTCGAGCCTTCAAGAGGCCATTTAAACATTTTTTGATCTAAAACTACTCATGGGAATGCCTATAACCACCTAACCACCTTTCTTTAAAAGGTTTTAACCCTCTACATTGCTAATTATGCATCCTTTACTAATGACAACTTTATATTTGCAACTTAGACTTCCAAAGACCCAAACTACATTAAATGGTTCATATGAACCTTATTACATCATGAATGGTCTCATGGACCTCATTTAACACAAAATGACTCTTTCTACCACTAACTCCTAGAACCAACCCTCATATAGTGCATTTTGCAATTACAAGATTTAGGTGCTCTAACATAGTGCATAGACAAGTTTAATGGAATGAAAAAAGAAACTTTATAATTTCAATGTGATGACATTTCCAATGGATTAAGAATCAACTTTTAAAAAAATGACAGTCAATTTTGTGTTTCCAATCAAAAGTTAGAGCAATTTTAATTTTGCATATTTTGTCAAATTTTAATTGCACAAAAATAAAAATATGCCTTCTAAAAATCAAATAGAGAGAGGATGGAAAGGGTGCTAGCCTTAATCCATAACTAGTAGGAATCACAAGGTTTTAGCTCTCACGTGACCCTACAATATAACCAAGGGGTAAACCATTGGTGGCTTCTCCTCCCCCTATCCTTGACATATGTGAGGCTAATGTCATGGTTCTCCATACACCAAATGTGAATCCACATGCTTGTAAACCACACAAATATAAAGTGCTACACACAAATTAATCATGCAAAAGAAGTTTGTGAACAAAGCACACAAATATCTACAAGGCCTTTACCTCCCTTAATATGCAATGAATCAACTCAAAATGCTTCCAAGGCAACTTCAATTAGCTCAAATTTGGCCTCACAAAGGTAGATCACTAGCTTTCACACCTTGCATAGGGCCCTATACTACTAGATTGCTCCAAATCTTGACACCTTGCACAATGGAATACAATGACAGGTCACTCCAAAAACATGTTACACTAGAGGCAGATCAACCTCATGAATGACTGCAATACACGATCGCATGAAAAAGGAAAATAAATCATATAATGAAGGAAAAATTCAAGGGAACTACAAGGTCACTCATGCAACAAAGAAAGATCAATGCCTAATACAAGGTCACAACTTCAATATTTAGCTTCAATATATCAATTCACTCACAAAAATTAAGAGCATGACCATAAGAACACAACCTTTACATAATTATTTTGAAAAAAATATATAGGAAACAAAAAACATTTTTTTATGAGCCAATATTTCTAAAAATCACTCATAGAAATAATCCAACCAATACCAAAACACACATATTCTCTGATACCATGTAAAAAATTCTAAAATCTCTACAATGAATGCCTATATCAATGAGACACACAAGTTCAAAAAACACACACTCCAACTTGTTAGATGAAAAAATGAAATGGAAGAAAAAACACAAAATAGATGAATCAACATGTCAATTAATCCAAAAGAGAGATGCACATATAGAAAAGGGAGAATAAAATTCTAGGATGATTAGTGGAGAAGAATAGGCAATCAAATCCCACAAAAAAATGATGGTGGCGAGTTAACTTCCTCAAAACTTGTAACAAGTGGTGAGTTAACTAGCTTTGACTAAGAAACCTAACTAGGCTTAATACCATGTGCATAACCATGTTACATAATATATAAACTAACAATCACAACACCCCTTCCTTGGAGTAATTTTATGGGAAGACTTGAGAACTACCTAAGTCATTAACTGTGCTTAATACATTATTTCAATTAAGATTAGTTGACGATTCATAAAAAATGTGTGAATAATTTAGTTTAACCCAATGTATATAATTCTAGATTTAAATTCATATGTTTGATATCATCCCATTAGATTTCATGATATTTTTTAAGTGTATCAATTGCATTTGACATAGAGAACAAAACTATCATAACTAGGTACTATATTGTGAATATAAAAGACCAAAATAGTTGTGTTTGTGTGTGTGTATTTCATCAATAAAAACACACATACATACTTACAATATATACACAAACATTATCAAATATAGTATATATGTATGTATATATATGATGTATTCATATGCATGTATGTATGTTATATTGTATGTGTGTGTATAGCAATAGAAACCATACTAAAATTTATGGTTTTTCAATGAGTTTAGGTCATTATATATTTCCCTAAAGGAAAACTAATTTTTAATTCTATATGTAATGTCAAGTAAAAGGATAAAATATATTAAATACTAAGCAAGATTAAAAATTGCATACTCTATAATTACCTTTCTCATATTTTGCACTCAATTTAGTTTGTTTTTTGTTTTGTGCTTTGACCCTTATTATTGTCTTCCTATGTCCTATCCTTGCTATCTTTTTTCATCCTAAACCATTTCTTATTTATTTTATTTTAAATCATTATTTCCCCTATCATTTTTCCTTATCCAAGGTGTTTTCCCTCTTTTTTATATCATCCTTATTCCTTTCTTATAACCACATTTTTACATGTCAACCAAATTAATTAATTGGATCCTATATCCTAAGTCTACTACATAATCACCTCTTTTTATTCTTTAAATCACATATCCCAAATATTATCTCAAATAAAAACCTCCAACCTTAGATGCCCCATTTTACCCTCAATTTATTAGAAAATTGAACCTCCTCAAGCTCATGAACCAATCCCAAGTGGTTAGGTGTTTACTAGTTAGCCTAGTATTTTTCACCACTCAAAAATTATATTTTTGATATCTTAAGAATTTCACGATGTTTCATAGGATGAGGTAGTCTCCCTCTCCAAATTCCCTACAAAAATTTCATAAAATGATCTTCCTTTGCCTCATTTTACATAGAAAATGCTAAGTTTTAACTCTAAAGTAATTGTTCAACAAGGATTTTTTTAAAGAGAAATGGTATTCTGGTGCATATTATATTTAAATAGTTTTTCATCCTTTTCATTAGGGTCTAGAACAATTTTTATAGAAGATATTTTGACTTTTGGTAATTATTTTCCTTGTTTTTACATTAGTTTAAGATAGTTTTTTATTTTTTTAATTTTCTCACAAATCACCTTTATTTTATATATAATCTATCTACATCCTTTTTAATACCTCCAATTATTAATCTCCATATATTTTCATTCTTTTTCATTTCCAATTTTTATATATTTTTATCCCCCATAATTTATTTCCTTTCTTTTGAGCCATAGTGAGCCCTACATTAGGTTTTGTCTATTTTATCTTTTAATTTCATCGCCCATTTGTGAAATTAATATTATTTCCCTTTACACCAATATGTTTCATTTTTATTTCATATTTGTTCTCTTTTGTAATTCTATTTTCTTTTTCATCTCCCATCCTCTCATTGCTTTCCTTTGAGCTATACTAAACCCTATCTTAGGTTGTGTCTTCTTTTTCCTTTTATACTTCATCATTCACTTGTCAAATCCTTGTTATTTATCTCTTACATTAATCCCATTCAATTTTTATTTTATATTTGTTGCCATTTTTTCTCTTTTCCCCTCCCCATCTTCATCCCTCTCCTTTAAAATCCCTAAAAACATCATCTTAGTCTTCTATTTCAAACCCTACGTCAACCCACAATACTTATTTGTAATTTTGTGTTTTCCTCACCTTAAAATACATTTCCACCCATAATTTTTTTAAATATGTGTTTCCCATTATATAGCTTTCCCTCTTTTCCATCCTTATTCTTGTTGAGACTTTTCCCTTGTTGTCATTGACCTTTTATCATATAATTATTCTATTTATAGTTATAATTAGTTTGGTTTTTTATTATAGATTTTATTTTAGCATTTTTACCACTATTTAATGTGAATTGGATCAATATTTAAAATCTCACAAGGGGATTAACTAAGGTGGACTCCTCTTTAACCTTTTTGTTCTGCATGGTTTTCCTTACACATTTTAAAATTTGTCATTCAAACACAAAAAATAGTGAATTACTAGACAGATATGATAGTTACAAAAAGTGATTAGAAGCATGAAAGGAGCATCCTTGCATAAATTTAGGAAAATTTGAGAGAGTGACCAAACCAACCACTTAGACTAGTTTGTACACTATCATTAGGTTAAGATTAGGCCAACCATCTAAATGTTAGGATCCCCAATGGCCTTATCCTAAGCTTAAAATCCATCAATTTTGGGTTTGTAGGTTCTTGGTTCTTTGTATTTCATATTTCTAGTGTGTTTTTTATTAATCAAGTGTATATCTTTGATTTCATAATTTTATCTAATTCATAGTCTATTTCATATTGATGTTCACCTATTTTTCTACTTTATACCACTTTACTTTCATCTTCTTGATAATTTTTCATACAAACATCTACTTAGTAGACTATTTCCAAGCATCCCTAAGCTTTAGGGGTTTTTGATATATAAGAATAGGCTACAAACTTAGGATTACATTGTAACCACAACTATAAATTGTTCACAAACATCCTATGGTTAGAATTTGATAAAATTTGATTTGGTAGCTGACTAAGAGGTCCTAATCCTAGATCTATTGGTTATATTGATCTACAAGTGCATATGTTTGATATCACTTTTTCACTTTCTTTCCTTAACCTAGTTTATGTTAATTTTTCTAATTTATCACTTATTTTCATCATGATTGTTGTCATGTTGTTAGTCTTGTTGGAGAATGCCAAGATCAAGAGCATGAAACAAACATCCACAAGTGAACAAAATAAGCACAATAGTATGTCCATCAATATACAAAATGAAGAGTTTATCATACAATGATCAAGCCTTGCATATAGGCAAGGATGAGGAGGTGAGAAGGTAGGAGTGAAACTCTAACTACCCCTCCATAGGTGGGACACTTGTGAGCTCACTTGACAAGTGTGTGAGCAAGTTTCAATAGGTATGTACTAGGTGTCTCAAGTGATGAGGACACATGTCTCAATGCTATGAAGCGAGACAAAGGAAAAATAAACCTACGTAAACTTAAGCTATGAGTTTGAAACTTGGTCAATCCTAGAAAGGTGATTAGATAACTAGGTAAATAGTGACTCTATTTACACTAACAAGTCTTACCTCTTATGATTATATTAATTAGTATTGGGATAGTGGGAGATAGTCTTAGGAAAGGTTCATTTTTAATTATTTGCACACACAATAACACCCCTTTCAAAAGAAACACCTTTATATCTTTTAAGGTTCATTTTTTTAGTTCTTTCAATTGATGAACTTATAAGTTGCATAATTTTATTCTTTTGATCTTATTAAGAATTCCTCAAATTCATCATCTTATTTTTAGGATATACTTGTAGCTATTTTAAGGCTTCATTTTTCTACCATGGATTATCTTTCTCCTATCCATACAAACCATTTTGACTCTTCTTCTTGTCCTTCCATAATTAATCATGTCTTTACCTTCTTTAATCTTGCTTTTCCCCCTACTTGGATCATACACCACATTCCCATATCAAACAAAATTCTTCTTCTTCCTTACATAGGGAATCCTTTGGTACAATTGGCTCATCACCTAGTAGATACCTTCTCATGCAAGTGCATCTTGTTACCCTTGAAAAAAAGTAATCTTTTTTCCATTCTTGTTATTGGAATGCTTACA
>VDFB02202281.1:0-20273 GCA_007258455.2 Sequoia sempervirens
CATAGATAAAACGTGTTAGAAAATAGAGAGTAGCCACACAAGAAAACAAGCAGACAGTCAAAAAATTGAAGGAAGAGCTTTCAAAGGGGTCCCTTGGGAACCTTTCAAAAGAAGAGGGGTCCACTCAAGGGACACACTATTTGAAAGTGCAAGAATTTTTTTCATAAATTGATTCAAGATCAAGGAATCCTTTCAAAATATGTTCACTTCATCAAGGAATTTGAAAGGAAGAAGATGCCCCCTCATGAGGGGAAGGCTAAAGGTTCTCCCATAGAAAAATTTTCTCCCTCCTTAGATGAAAGTTCTTCAAGTTCTTTCTTTGTGAACCCATGATGAAGGAAACACGTTTCATTAGGGGTCCTTGTTGAGAATGCGATTTTTGAAAAAAAAATATTTTGAAAAGATTTTCAAGAAAAGATTTGTTGGCCACCAAATGCATTTTCTGACAATCAAAGTTAACATGATAGCCCCCTCTTAGGATGGTGTGTATTGATCGTAGAGGCACGAGGCATCCTAAGGAGAGAAAAGAAAGAATGAAAAAAAAAATTGTTGTGGCTCATGGAACATAGCGAGATGTCATTGTGGTAACGTTCTCGCACACATGAGGGACAATACATGAGCACCACAACATTAGGAATCAAGCAAAGAAGAGAGAAAGATAACAACACTGTAAAAAAGAGACATCAACATCAAGAACAAGGAGACAAGGGGCAATCTGATATTTTGGGGTCAAAGCTGCTCATTAATATGTATAAGTATAATAATAGTATATTTAATGAACTATCATCAACCCCCTACTATATCAGACCATATAAAGAATGCACAAGAAGACAATAAAAATAAAAAATGGGTCAATATAGAAGGGAGGGTTAAATGCCCCTAACACTTTGCATCATCCCCAATTATTGAAAATTAATACACATAATAGAGGAAAAATGATGCAACAAATAGAGGAAACTTTATGACAAATAATCACTCATGTATCCAAGCACCTACGAGGGTGGCAAGGGTCATCCAGGAACACATAACACAAGCACAGGGGAACACAAACATACACACACACACACTACACTACAGATAGAGAAGAGGTGCCTCCCTAGCACTCATCAACCAAGAGGTCATCAGCCTCCTAATCTAAATCATTATGAGGGGAAGGCAGACGAGCCTGCAAGGGTGAAATGTTAAGAGGGTAACCCTCCGACCCCCCCCCACAACAAGAGCATAGGAAGGAGACTCTTCAAGGTCTCCTCCACTTTGTTCTTGTGGGGCAAAGGTCAATGATTTTTCAAAAAATGTTGAAAGGGCAAGGGCCTCGTCCAAAGAATTAAACATGTACTTCACAGGAGTTCCATGTGTTACCCCATCAGACAAGGGAGGTGGCACCCGAGATTCACTATTAGGCTCACCGAGTGACTCGAGAGTAGTGACGAACTCAGGGGACGTCAAAACTTCTTTCATCACAAGGATGACACATGTTAATGCAGGACCACCCTCTAAAGAAGGTGGTCTTCTCTTATGCCCCCCATTGTTGGTGGGGCCAACCTCCATCTTCCACTTTTTCAAAGGATGTGAGTTCCCCACGGATGATGCAAAAGGCACAAAGGAGGAGGAGAAAATGGTGGCGGACACCACCGAGGTGTTCGACATGTCCATGGGCTTTGAGAATGATGGGATATCTAGGAGGTACATCAAAAGGGGTAAATCAACTGAAGGAGGAATAACCATCTACACCTTTTAGGGTTAGAGGCATTTACACTCACAGCAAGAGCAAGGAGTAGCACCAAGGGTGAATAAACTAAAGTAGAGGGGATAGGAGAGGAGGACATAATAGCAGGCCCTGAAAAAAAGGTGGTCAACTCCTCTTCCTTTCTCTGTAGAACAACCTGCTCAATGGCCAAAGCCTTTTTCCAACGCTTGCACTCACGCACAAGGCAATTCTTGCAACTTCGGGAGCTAGAGGACATAAGCTAAGATGGAACATAAGACTCCTACTCATCCATCAGAGTATCCATCATGATCATTTCTGATGGAGGGAGAGACTCCTAGATGGGATAAGGAGGGAGAGACTAAGAAGAGGTTGGAGCAACAGTGGGGGTAGCAAAATCTAATGTCTCGATGATGGGCCTCTTCCCATTCACTACCTTGGGAGCAGGAGTAGTAGGAGGCCATGGAGGCTAAGATATAGAGGAATCCCCATGAGAAGCCTTCCCCTTACCATACATATTAGGGTGAGAGCCCGTGGGTAAGGCAGGAAGGTCAAATACTTAAATGTTATCTTTATGCCAAGTAGCTACCATCAGACTTCTTATGTGAAAGCCAAGAGTAGTTACCCAAAGCTCCTCTTTAGGAAGGGGGGTAGAAGTAGTGCCTTGATGGTGGGTAGGCTTTTCCTTCCCCTTATGAGAGGAGGATGCAACTTTTTTTTGTGCTACTGGAGGTGCCACTTCTGGTTGTCCTTTTCCCCCGATTTTGTACTTTGCATAGCTTCGGTAAAGCAAGTTCATTCTAGGAGGGAGCAAACCAACCGGGGTGGGCCAAAAATGATCTAAGGAATAACCCCAATGGGATACCAATGGTTGATATCCAGTGTCATGCACAACATGCACGAAACCTTCATGGGAGAACCTCAAACATTTGTGAATAACGGAAGTGATTCTATTCATGGAAGCTAGCCATGGAATGCCCAACTTCACCTGAACAGATTGGATTCTGAGATAACATCAAAGGTTGTATTCACAACCCTAAGTCCAACTAGGAAAAAAAGAGTAATAGAGCCATATGGCTTAAGAGAGAGATCCTCGTGCATATGTATGCTAGATTTGGTTTCCTCGTATTCCTCCCTCTGTAATAACATTTACCCAGCTTGTGGGGTCAACTAGGACTCTTGTAAAAATGTTTCCATTGAGGCGAGCAAGAATGTATAGGGGAGAGGGCTTATTATTCAGAGGCAACTCCTGTGAGGTGAAAGTTACATCTGGTGAACTAGTCATAGGTCACGGGGGAGGAGTAATTGAAACCATGTTAACATATGCCGAGGGATGAGGAGAAGCATTAGAGGGGTCAATAATTAATTTCACAGAATGGGACAAAAATGGGTCTGTGTAAATCTACAACTCATTATTATCCTTTGCTACTGATTTATTTGTGTTTTGTGTCTTCCCATTGAAATAGATGGTACCATTGTTGATGCAATCCTATATCTCATGACACAAACACGTGCAACACTCGGTATCATTCCCGTTAACATGATGGTACTAGAAAAAAGCATTTGCATCATATCAATCAGGATAGGGTTCCTTTAGAGGTCGATGGTTTTCCAAAGTTATGATCTTATCCTTCAACAACTTTTGTAAAATGCAGAATAATATTCTTCTAACTTTGTAAACTTCCTGTTGCATCTGAAGTCGTGATCATTAGTCGCAACAACTACATTCACAGCAGTCTTTCCTTTTCCAGAGATGGACATAATAGACTTTCCTTCTAAATGGGAGCACGAGGAAGATCCCCCGAATTGAACTACTATTTGTTGATACTCCCACAACACGACACACAAATGCACAAAGGGTATTTCATTAGGGAAAACTTCTCCTACTAGGCTCATTGTAGGTTGCCTATGAACACCTTTTGTACATCGGAGTCAGGCAACGAGTACAAGATCTATGAAAAGAGAGCTTGGTATCACACTATTTAGTTAGTTATCTTCTCGTTATCTCCCTACTTACATCAAATGAGATACGATAAGGTCATCTTCGAACCGATGTTAGCTTGGAACTGTCAGAGAAGTTGATTGATGAGTTGATCAAATGAGAATATTGAATTATTAGGCAAGGAACAATACTGGACTCAAGTGATGTGTCCTTGAGAGATCTAGGAAAGATTTTTTCCATTAAAGCATCATGATGAAAGAAATTTTTACACATGGCGTTGAAGGCTAACACATGTGTTTGCGGATCCCCTTTGCCAGTATACTTTTCAAACTTAGGAATCTCCATTCTTTGCAGGAAGGGAGTACTCAAGATTGCTATTGACAATGGGATATGTTGGAAGAAAGGTTGAAAAATTGGTTGGGTAGAGGCTTGGGAAAGGCTTGCCAATTGGTTCTGCATCTAACTCATGCTCTAAAGAAGAGCATTTAGAATAGGGTTAGAGAATGAAAATGGCCTAGTGGAACCCCCAAAACCACCACCACTAGAACCACCTCCAGAGCCACCTCTGAAACCATTTCCATGACCACCACCGGAGCCACCACCACTAGTAGGACCTCTGCCAGAGCCACCTCCACTACTAAAACCACTACTATGGCCTCCACTAGAGCCACCTCCACTAGCACTACCTCCGCCAGTGCCACCTCCACTACCAAAGTTGCCACCACTCAATCCACCAGAGCCCCCATTGCCAAGGGAAGTAGGAGGGGTGAAAATAAAACCAAGGGGTATTCTACTCGCTTTAACAGTGTTAGGATTTTGAGAAGCAGAGGCAATGCTACTCGAAGGTCTTGTTTCATCCATGCATATAGATGTGGTAAGCATCAAGACACCTATTTATCTCTCATAAGTGTCAAGTACCTCTCCTTGGGTAGTATCCGATCTAGTATTATACGAGGGGATATAGGTTTCGATTAGATCAATGAGGCCACAAAAGAACTCTATGTCTGTCTAATCCTTTCCTAATAGATATCTCACCTTGCTAGCAAGTCTATTGACTCTCGCCATGTTTGGTAATTTCTCCAAATGATTCACAAGGTCTAACAATCTGTTATCCAATGCCAAAAGGTTTTCTATAGGGATATGCACAACATCATCCTCATCCATAGAAAAAGCCGCGGGGGATGCTGGAGGGGTAGGAGCACAAGTGGTCTCATCTATGAAACCCATCTCATCGGTAAAACCTGTACTAAAACCGGTAGTAAAATCAGTAGCCAGACTAGTGGAAAAACTGGAAGTGACCTTCACCTTTTCCATTGGTAGATGTTGCACACTCCTTCTAACAACGTACTTGGAAGTCATGGACTGGGTTGTGATGCTCATAAACCTTCACAACACTCAATTTTACAATAGTCACTGGGTGCGAAGGAAAAAGCCTCAACATAAACAAATGGATAGATGTTGTTCATGTCGGGTTCACCAAAAATGTAAGGTAGGGGAATCAACCACACCGAGGCTCCAGGTCATGGAGAGTCGAGAGCGGAGGGCTGCTCTATCTTACCTCAAGCTAATGGGTGTTTAGGTCAAGGATAAAGAATGAAGAGCACTCTCAAGTGCTTCTATTACTCTACAGATCCAAAAACCTGAATGGGGTTAGACGAGCCTATTTCTGGAATTTGGACTGCACCTCAGATAACTCTCTACCCAAGGGTGACTGCATAGGACAAGGACGAAAGTGCGGCGTGTTGGCATCTCTCTGGTGCACTGGCGTTTGTACAACCAGAAAGTGAAAAGTGTAGTGTAAAACACCAGAAAACCTACTAATGGTATAGCTAACTAAGTTTAACAAAATGAAAAGAATGATAAAGTACGAGAAATAACTATATAAATGGTAAAGAAGGTAGATGAAAGCAAGGGTGATGAAGACTAACTCACTGAGGGTCTAGTTCACTAGTGCGCTCCACACACACGTTCACCTACACACAACCAAGTGAGGGAAAAATGTTGGGCTATATAGGGGTTTTCCTCAGTCAAACCCCCGCTTTGGTGTTTCCACCACCATGGACATCCAAGAAAGCCACGAAGTAGAAAATGCGATAAAGGAAAGAAGAATATCAAACACTACAAAGATACAATGCTACTCTATCAAACCACAAAAAGAAAAGGATAGTGAAGCAATACCACCTCCACCCAAAGACACTCAAGGAATGAAGGGAGAATGCAAGACAATGAACTTGGCAAAGTTGACATGGCTGCAACGGTGATAAAGGGAGGTCTTGCAAGACTCCAAACTCGCAACTTCTATGGTAGCACCACATGTACAAGATGAAGTTGATGGAGTAAAAAGATGTTGTCATGCTCAATGGAATGGTATGAAAATTCTCAAGAGATCAAGTGAATGACAAGAATTGTGGAGAAGATGGTAAAAAGATGAATTGAATGAGCAAGATAGGAATTTCAAGATAAAAATGAGAGGGAAAGAGCCATTTTCGAGCTAGATGGTTGACACAGAGGCGTTACACTTCATGACCAATGGAGAACATAATTTCCTTGCAAACACCAGAGGTAGGAGTCTATCAGGGATGATTGCGGTCCACACAGAAGTCTGCTTGCCACGCTCGTGTCCCCGACAAATATTCCCCCACCGACACACAAGACAAATGACAAATGGATGCAAGGCAGATGGGGTGATGTGGGATTTCACATTTGGGTTTGATTATTCTAAAGTAGGGGATGCAAAAGGGGAATTTACACAAGGGGTACAAATTCGCTCCTATACAATTAGAAAATATAGTTTCATATTTGTGAACAATAGACATGCAAACTAGTGTAGATGTAATGTATGTTATATATAAATGATATACTATAAATGATGTGAAGGATGGTAAAAATAGAACCACATGTGGTGGTCATACCCCTAGCTTTCTTACCATTCCCATCACATGTGTGTACCCATGTGTACATGTGAATAAATGTATGTTAGTTTAGTGATTTAATAAAAGACGTTTGTGTTTTTAATTTGGGAATATATTTTTAGTGAATCCCTAACTAGGATAGTAATGGAGGATAGGAGTATGATTGAAATAATCTAGTGTAGGCACATTACTTCTCTATAAGTCTGTTGAAGTCCTAGAAGTGCATTGATAGCCCAAAAAAGTGTGCTAGTGTCTTGAAGTGCATTATATTTTGAACCCTTGGACAATAAGAATTTCCTAATCTTTTTTGGAAAAATTTATTGAAAGAGCTATGTTCCCAAGGATCTACTTTATGTGCCTAGAATCCTATTTCATGTAGTACTTTAAATAATTTATAGAGATATTGATCTTCGATGAGTGTGCACAAAAGTCTTATTTTCGTATAGAAAACCTAATGGACATATTCTCTTGGTGTTGGAGTTGTAAGATGTATAGTCATACTATCTTCATCCTCTCCTATCCATTATGAGCATTGATGATTATAGGAGAAATAAAATCCCTAACTTGTAGAGTTTTCATGGTCACTTTATTAGGTGATTAGTGAAGTCTTCCACTTGTGTAACCATGCTTGGTGCATAGGTGATAGGTTTCATGTGTCATTGTGTTTTTCCACAACACCTTGTGCACTCAAGTGATGTCACATTTTGCAATGTGAAAGATTTAGGTTTCCATGTTTTATTAGTTAATGCCTAATTTCAAAGTTGGGCCATTGCATTAAAGGGTGTTTAAGATTGGAGAGACTCACCAAAATTGAAAGTAAAATAAACAACCTCCATTTTAAAAGAGAGGGTCAATAAAACCCCTTTTATAGAGATCTAGGGTAAATGAATAAATTACATCATTCAGCAATTAAATACACTAGATTAAAGGAGTTGAGATTATAAATAGATAAATGTACAAAAATAAATAAAGTATTATAAAATTGAATAAAATAATAAAAATACATGGCTAGAAAATTATTGTAGATGTCAGATGATAATTTAGCAATAATGTATAAATGTCATTGATGCTTATATGAAGGTGTTAGATTTAGTGAATTCTTTGCCTATTGATCTAGAGATCACTTTTATGACCATGAATATGATCCTTCAAGTGTAAATATGATTTACCTCATGGATGTTCTATGTACCTTTAGATTCAGTTTTTGTAGATTTTAAAATGTTACTTTCAATTCATCTTGATGTTATTTATTTATTACCACATAAAAAAACATATTATTGTGCTTCCTAGTTTTCACATGGTAGGGAAAGTTACTTTCCTTCTATCAAAACATGTAAGAATTTCAATTCAAACATCTAAATTAATGACTAGGGATAATAATGTAAAAAAATTAAGTTGTTCTAGATGATTATGCAATGAAAATATTTTAATAAGATGTTCCCAATTATCTGTGCAAGTAGTAGGTGCTATCTCTAGCATGTAAGAGATCTAACTATGTCTTGGCAATTAAATGGTATAAAATGAAAGAAGTTTGCCCCTTTAAATACAATTCCAAGGGTCATAAATGAAACATTTTTGCACCTTGAGTTGACACACAATATTCATAGGATTGGTAAAGTTGACTACAAATTAAGATTTGAATTTCAAAAGTTAAGGGGTCATCTTTGCAAGTGTGGAAATGACTTGGACCACTTTTTTGATTATGGATATGGCTTGGAGTAAGAACCAAATAAATAGAAGATTAAGATGAATCTCTCAGAAAGAATGAATACTCTCAATTCAAACACACATTTTATACAATTGTTATTAAATAAAAATACCTCTAAATAAAATAGGCCAAAAACATAAAAGAAAAAAACATGTATATATAATATTCACCATTACAATTTAAAGAACAAAATTTTATAAAATAATTACTAAAAAAAAACCTTTTGAAATTATACTTGTACTTATTATCTACAACCCACCCTTAAGAGGATGTTGAAAACCATTAACTTTTTCCACATCCCAATTCTATGGTCTCACTTGTCATCTTTCTCAACTCAAGATTATATACTATTTGTATTATGCATACACACTAATATTGCTCTCATTTGAAATATATTTGCTTAAGTTTTACAATAAGATATAACTTGGATGCGTATTGTACACTTCAAATTTGTTTTATGAATTGAAAATGGATAAAAATATGATATTTCTATAATTTATATACTGATCACACTTCATGATTCGTCATCTATATTTATGATCATTGTTGTCTTCTCCCTCAAAGTAAATCGTGTATTAGGGGAGAGAGGCCCATAATGGAGCAGGTTCCAATAGTTGGGATAGAAGTAGTCCTCAATGGGCCCCATAGTGGAGCACTTTAATATCCAATTGCAAAACACTTCTTATCCATAAAGTATGCAAAGTGACAAATCATGTGATGCCACATCAGCACACCAATAAAACATGACTTAGTGCACCACTATTGGTCTCACTTTCTTTTTGGGGCTTCTTGGATACCTCAACAAAAAACACGCTGATGTGGCATCATATTTGATGATGTGGCCCTAAAACGAAATATAGAAGCACATGAGTTGCCAAATAAACTTTGTACAGAATTGAGAGTGATTTGAAATTTCCACGTAAGATTTTGAGAAATGCGAAATTAGGGTGCTCCACTATAGGCCCCTCTCCCCTATGATCCAAAACATAATATATAATACTAGGCTATCGTAAATTCCGTGGACAACCTCCAGATAATATTTTTATGGTTTGCGAAAAAGTCAATAAAGATAATCTTAGGAACTTTGTCGCAATTGTACATCCACTTGGGGAAATGCACAGTGAAATAGAGCCCCGGTTTGAAGTCTAACTGGGTATCAGGCTACATTCTTTACGAAGCTTACAATGGAGTTTCTGAGCATTACATGGATTCCTCTACTTCTAGTCCTCTTCATTTCGGCTCTGTTGTTGGCAAAATCAAGCAAAACATCCAAACTCCCGCCTGGTCCAATTCCCCTGCCTATCATCGGCAACCTCCACATGCTCTCTAAACTTCCTCACAGAGACCTGCACACCCTTGCCCAAAAATATGGCCCAATTATGACCCTCAACTTGGGTTCTCTTCCAACAATTGTAATATCATCTCCGCATATGGCGAAAGAAATTCTTAAGTCCCATGACCAAATTTTTGCAAGCCGTCCTATAATGGGAGACAATAACCACATTCGAAGTCCCCAGAAAGTTGCATTCGCTCCATATGGCCCATACTGGAAATTCATGCGCAAGATCCTCGTCCGGGAGCTCTTTTCCCCCACCAGAATGGAGTCCTTTGCGTCCCTCAGAGCCCAGGAAGTCCTTGCCATGACACAGTCCATTCTAAAGATTGCGGCTGCCAATGCCAATGCCGGCACAAATCTGTCTGTTGTAGATGTGACGCGAGAAGTCACTTTCTTCACAAATAATATAATCTCTAGAATGTCATTTGGGAAGAAATGCAATGAAGCCGACCTGGGTGGGAATCTGTTCAAGGAAGTTCTGGATGAGGCCATTGCTCTATCAGGTGGTTTCAACTACAGGGATTATATTCCTCTGTTGGGTAGGCTTGATTTGCAAGGACTTAAGCGGAGACAGACCGAGCTTACTAAGATTTTTCATGTTTTTCTGGAGAGAATTGTGGATGAACATTTACAAAGAAGGAAAAATAATGGCAATTTGGAGTGTGAGGACTTTGTGGATGTGCTGCTTTCCTTGTCTGAAGATGTATCCATGGAGATCAAAATCACACCAGACCATATCAAGAATGTCATATTTATATGTATAAAACTCAGTCTATCTATGCTTCTCTTTTATTTCTTCTGTTTTGAATTCCTTTCCTATTTGTGGATAAACTGTTGCCACTTGTGTGAGTTTTCAATCTGGCCTAATTTTAGAAGTTAATGTTCACATGTGGCTCGCCTCAATGGCTTGGACAGTCTGTATACAGAGAAAACAGATCCAATGATTTAGGGCAGTTATGTAGGCAATAAAGACAACTCCCAATTCCCCACATTATAATATTCAAAACAAACCTTTGACAATATCAGTCCAGATTTAAGGGGGCTGGTCGCTTGGAGAAAATAAATTGATACTGTGTTTTTGTTAGAGTAAAAAGTTAGGATTTTTGAAACGGTCTCAATTCTTTTATAAAGTCAATTATTCATTTATATGAGTCTTATTAGATATAAAAAAAATTATAATTGATATTATGTTTGTCAGATTGTTTAGATAAATAAAATTGAAAAGGATTGATCTGTTTTGGAAAATGAAAACATAGTCAGCTTGATCAAGTGGGAAAGCTGGAAACAACAGCACTTTATTAAACTGATCAATCTTGAAAAGGAACTCAACTTATGACCATTAAAGATAATCTTTAACTGTGTAATCCAAGTCGACAAATGTAACATTCAGAAAAGTACTGCAAGTATCAAAATCCTTACAGACGAGCTGAAGGACTTAGAGGAGGGCCATGTTATTCATGTGTTGATAACAAAGTTGTGTTTGGGGAAAAGAGTGGAAAGGCTGCCCCTAGTATGAGAATTAGAGCCATCGAGAAGAAAACCTCCAATAAGAACAATAAGGACCTCATGGATTTACCAGTAAAAATTGGAGGCCTCAGAAATTCTCAAATAGATGTAGATGGTGTTTTTCTTGTTTTCTCCTTTCTAGATCTGATGGTTTATGTTGTCTTTGTTGTTGGATGTTTAATAAAGGTTTATTTTTGTGAACGATTTTCTATGTTTTGACTTTGATTTTACTATTTCTATATTTTAGAAATTTAGATGAAGGGCTTCAGAACTCTTCAAAACTTGTTTTATCTTCTTAATCAAAAACATTGTTCAGAACTCTTCAAAACTTGTTTTATCTTCTTCATCAAAAACATTGTTCAGATATCTTAAATGATGATCAAATCCTTATATTTTTCTTTGTTTTACCTTCTTAATCAAAAACATTGTTCAAAAATCTTAAATGATGATAAAATCCTTAAAGAAAAATATTGATATGTCTAAAATCTTATGATCAGTATTAATGACTGAATTTTTTCTCTTCACTAATGTTTTTGTTCGCTAACTTAAAAAATAAATACCAAAATTATAAATCCCATATTGAACTTTATCATATCTTTATAATTCCACAAAAGGCATGAGTGTCTTTTCAAGAATACGTTCTGTAGACAGAGTATACAATTATCTAGTCAAATGGCAAGTTCAACTCAACAACCACCTACAGCGGTGCATTTAATCATCGTGAATTGTTCAGAGGTAAAAGAGTACAACTCAATTACACTAGGTTGTTTTGGAATCCAGTGAAGTTGAAGATAACACATCATATTAATCACCGAATACCTTTATAAAGCTTATGTCCAATGAAGCAATGCAAACATTCTTGCTAGGTATGCAGAGGTGAGACTATTGGATTTTTAGAATTTACAATTAGATATAATCTCCGATGACTGGAGAAGCATCTACCCTGATAACACCTGTGCATATTAGATAATGTAGACCAAAGGAAGATTAGTAATGTGGAGGGGAAACCCATCATAGGGATGCTACAGTGTAGAAAAAAACTTCATCGCCAGTTTTTCAAGTAGAGCATCCTAATAATTTGATCAGTATGCACAACAATTGTTATCACAGCCTGACCAATTATATTAAACAAAAAACTAATGGAGGTACAATGATTTAATGACTATGCATGGGCTTTACTGCTAGTGAAATGATTCGGCACTGCTATTAAGTCAGTGATCGGAAATATTTAAGATAGCTTTATTTCCCTGCCTTAATTAAAAATGGGTAATGTATCTTGCAATATTTACACTACTAATTAAAAATATTTTGAATTCAATTATATATGATTTGTTTTGCATCTTTGGATTGTATTTTGTGATCTATTATTAAGATCATAGAATGTTGGAGGAGAAAAATTGTATTCTGATAATAGATTACAGAATATAATTTGAAACGTCATACAAAACAAACCTTACACCGTTGAATTAAAAAATGGCATCACTCTTAAATGTTTTAGATTTGTGAAAAGCCTGTAAGAAGTCTACAAATTTTAATTGACAACTATGTTTTGGTACTTACATGTCTAAATTACTTTTGAATCTTCCAATCAAGTACTTAAGATTCTGACATAACATGTTCAATCTTCTGCTAGTGATGATCCCTAAATCATGGTAGTATATTGGAATTTTACAGGACCTCCTGATTGCACTGAGGCTTTATCCCTCTGCTCCTCTGCTCCTTCCACATGAATCTATGGAGCAATCTACAATAGGTGGGTATCAAATACCAGCCAAGACTGGTGTTCTTGTAAATGCATGGGCTATTGGAAGAGACCCTATTGTATGGGAAGAAGCGAATGAGTTCAAACCTGAAAGATTTTTGCGAAGCCAAATTGATGTGAATGGTCAAGACTTTGAACTCATACCATTTGGTTCTGGTAGGAGAGGATGCCCAGGAATACGATTAGCTTTGTCTACGATTCAGCTGGGACTTGCACAGTTATTGCATTGCTTCAACTGGTATCTTCCAAAAGGAGTCACGCCTAAGACACTGGATCTTTCAGAATTTTTTGGTATTACCATGCCAAGAGCAGTTCATCTTTCTGCAATTCCAATTCCACGCCTTCGATTGGACCTCTATGAGTCTAGTACTAGTCTGTGTTGAAAACAGATAATCTGTTGTACAGTATGTGATGTATTTCGTTGTTTTTTCAGGATGTTCGTTAAAGATGTCTGTATCTATTAGAGAGCTCTTTCCTACTGCATGTGCTATCACAACTGATGAAAATAATGGAAAAATGATTTTTTTCAAAATTATTTGGATTGTTTTCTGTTAGATAAATGTATTTGATTGGAATTATGAATCTCTATAGAATTTTAAAAAAGAATGATTTATTCAAAAATAATTTTGAAGTCATGATATTGGTATCAGGATTCAACCATGTAGTTTTACAAGTCAAACTCATTGACCCATGTTTCATGAGGAGTGGTTCAAAAGAACCCATCTCTCATGATAATGAATGCTCCAATTAGCACTCATTACATCTAGGTGATGCTCACAGAGGTGAAGCACCGAGCCTTCCTGGGAGGTCACCCATCCTAGTACTACTCCAGCTCAAGTGTGCTTAACCATGGAGTTTTCCCCAAGGTTAAGCCCACTTAGTTTGCAACCCCATTCACAAAACCTTCAGCAAGTGTTGTGCCTTATGAAACATTCATTATAGAGCCCCTTTAGCTCATCAATTGATAAGTAGGAGGAATTTTCCACAACGTGTCAAATTGTGATATTGCTATCAAGATTCAACCGTGTAGTTTACGAGTCAAATTCATTGACCCATGTGTTCATGAGTAGTGGTTCACTAGAACCCGTCTCTCATAATAATGAATGGTCCACTTAGCACTCATTACATCTAGATGATGCTCACAAAGGTGAAGCATTGGGCCTTCCCAGGAGGTCACCCATCCCAGTACTACTCCAGCTCAAGTGTGCTTAACAACGAAGTTTTCCCCAAGGTTGAGCCCACTTACTTTGTAATCCCATTTGCAAAACCTTCAACAAGTGTTGTGCCTTATGAAACATTCATTATAAAGCCCTTTAGTTCATCAATTGATAAGTGGGAGGTATTTTCCACAGCATGTCAAATTGTGATATTGCTATCAGGATTCAATTGTGTAGTTTTACGAGTCAAACTCATTGACCCATGTTTCATTAGTCTTGGTTCACAAGAGTGCATCTCTCATGATAATGAATGATCCACTTAGCACTCATTACATCTAGGTGATGCTCACAGAGGTGAAGCACTGGGCCTTCCTGGGAGGTCGTCCATCCCAGTACTATTCCAACTCAAACACGCTTAACCACAAAGTTTTCCTCAAGGTTAAGCCCACTTAGTTTGCAACCCCATTTGCAAAACCTTCAGCAAGTGTTGTTCCCTTTGAAACATTCATTATAGAGCCCCTTTAGGTCATCAATTGATAAGTAGGAGGTATTTTCCACATCTTGTCAAATTGTGATATTACTATCAGGATTCAACGGGTAGTTTGACAAGTCAAACTCATTGACCCATGTTTCATGAGTAACGGTTCACAAGAACCCATCTCTCATGATAATGAATAGTCCACTTAGCACTCATTACATCTAGGTGATGCTCACAGATGTGAAGCACTAGGCCTTCCTGGGGGTCACCCATCCCAGTACTACTCCAACTCAAGCACTGATGAAGGGTACTCCCCTTACTTACAGAATCTCAACACACTCACAAAGAAATAACAACTAGATGCAAGAAGAGAACAAATATTTCCTTTTATTACTGGAAGAGATTACAAATTGCATGCCATCTTATGGGCTTCTTACATGCATCTATAGATTGCATATCTGAACTCACGCTTTGTTCTTCATTGTATATTCTTCTAATACTCCAAACCGTCTCCCTACACAGGCATTCCATCCTTGTTTATATCTCTATCAAACTTTCCAGGTCGGCCTTACTCCTTGTGTCATAGTTGCCATTAGCGTCCAATCAGTAATCAAAGTCTCCAAATTGTTACATCATAATCAACACTCCCCGTGATCTAACTTATGAGATTGTATTTCACAACAACGATGTGAAATACCCAATATCACTCTACCACATGTTGTGATCTAACTCGCTAGCTCATCGCTCAGCCATTTTCTCGCCATCATCTAGACTTATCGTTGTATCATTGGGACCATCTCAAGGGCCCTGTCGATGAAGATCAATCACATTGATCAACTTGTTATCACAATATGAGTCCACCCAGTCATTGCCTCATCGCTGAGACTTGCTCTCCCGTATTGCCAATACATCCAATTCCACCTAATGCCATTTGTTAGGTTCCTTATGAACATCGGCCTATTCGAGGGACTTGCATTAGACTCTTGCCGATACGCAAGTCTCCCGCCGAAGGTGACCATTGGTCCATTAGGGAGATCTAAGTTAGCATCCCACCAATGAAGCTCACACCTGCCGATGATATACATACCGCCACTCACCAAGATATTGGCCCATCGATGGGACACTAGATGTTGCCTTATTGATAGGTAATCCTTTCAGTGATGTAACTCCACACACTGTTCACTCACTATTGTCATCAGCATGTCGTTGGGACTTTTAAAAAAGTCACACTGATTAGTCAAGGTCCCATCGATAGAACATGTTAGCCATTATTTGGTCAAATAAACATAGAACGATGATGCAAGATTGCTCTTCGCCCTAGATTCTCCTGCATCAGACACAGGCGGGTGCATGAAGATGGTCGCACTTTTGTGGCCAAAAAAGTTTTTGGAAAGAGATAACGCTCGCGCGTTATAACGCACTCGCGTTATGTTGTTTTAAAAGCAAAAAAAAAGGTTAAAACTATCATTTTCTATTTACTGTTTCTCTCTGTCCGCAGCCAAAAATCCTCACTTTTGCACTCGCATTCTAGGAGGAAGGATTTCTGCAAATTTTATCAACAACAGTTGGATTTGCTTTGCAAATATGGCGCCACGATGACAAAGAGGTGTGGGAGGTAAGTATTGTCTACTATTTGCTTTGAATTTCTTAGTTTGAAATTGATTTTGTTTGTTTTAGGTTAGATTTGATTATTTTTTAAAAAATTTGTAGGAAATCCTGCAAATCCTCAACAAAATCAACCTCAACAACAAAATCCTCAACAAAATCAACCTCAACAACAAAATCAACCTCCCCCACCAATCATTCAATAGCCTCTTGGCACTCAAGAAAAAATATGAGGAGTGAAATTGACAATAATAGAAAACAACTTGAGGATCTTATCAGTAGGTTGAGTGATCCAAATGCTTCAACCACAGAAAGAATGCATCTAGTAAATTCATTGAAAGAGATGTTAAAAAATGTAGATGCAATTACCCAACAAATATCTGGATGGCAAGATAGGAGGCAGGCAGCCAGGGCATATTATGTAGACAAATTACCATATAAACAAGTAAAAGATTTAAAAATTACTAAAGGTGATTTGTGCTCTCTATTCACTGACCCTAAAACAAATCAAAATATTACCTTCAATGCAAAGAGGTTTCCTATTCATTGGTGCCACCACCAAGAGATTAGGAACCATTTTTATGATAGATGGTATTTGGTCTTTGATTACCCACTGTGCAATAATTGTGAAGTCCCCCAATATTTTCTTAAGAAACTATACAGTGAGTTCGTATTGAACCAAATCCCAAATTATTTTGATATGAGGGAGTTCTAGGGGAGAGGTGGGGGGTCGGCTCAGGATAGGCCCAGTGCACAGCCAGATCCTGCACGGCAAGGGAGACGACTTCTCGCTAGGCCGCCTCGTGAGCACATTGTTATGCTTGTTGTTGCAAAGGAGAGTGTTGACGTAGAGACATTACAAGTGATCAACACTTTGACCCGAAGTGTCATCCATCATAGTAGCCCTATTATACAACACCATCCAGGGGAGTCTTCGGGTGGTGGCCTTCAAACCCATGTGTGTCAATCTTGCGGGAGGTGACTTGTTCATATGACCCAGGCACCAGGAGGCTGCTACGGGATGCGTATCTTTTCTGGCGGGATCATAATAACCTTTCAGTGAGATGCAATATCTTTTGCTACACAAGATTTGAATCCTACTATGGGGATGGAGAGGACGGCTGACATTTTGCATCATGCATACGACATTGATAGTCAGGTAAAAGTTAGCATGTTCATTGAATTTAATTTATTAAATTTTGATCCTGAAATGCACGATTAACTAATTTAGTTTTATTATTTTTAATAAAATTGTAGGGTCCGCGATGTTGAAATTTGGATACACCGATCCTCCACCTACTTATTTCTGTAGTACACCTATCAATGGGGTATGTAACTAGTAAACAATTATAAACTTATTACATGTTAATAGCATTTTTTTATGAATGGTATTTTAATACATGTGATTTTGGATGTTGAACAAGCTAATATTGGTGGTTTCAAGCAAACACCTCCTAGTGCCAGTGGATTCATTCAAACGTACACGGAGGTAATAGAATAAAGAGAACTTAACTAATGAATTCTACTTAATAGATTTGTGTAGTTTATATTCATATTGTTGGTTACGTTGCATTACACATCATTCAAACTCAAAGCATTAGTACTTCAAATTCCATAACTAATAACTAGATGTTGATAAATGACAAAATTTCAACTATACAATATAGTTGTTTAGAAAGTCAACATAAGCAACACAATGCAATTACTTCACATGGAGGCATGTGCTTGCAAAGGTGCACCACCACGACAAACTATGGATGCTTGGAAAAAATCTATGAAACCATAATAGTAAGCAATAGCATAGACAAGGCAGTTAGTGATGCAGAGCATCATATCAAAACACTCAATCATCAAGGTACATCTAATGTAGAGCATCCAAAAAACACCATCGACATCATTTCTTCAAGGGATTTCAATCCCAAATAGAATCGGGAGAAGATCAAATATAATTTCATCAGAAATCTAATTTTCATTCAACCAAAATCCACTCAAATTCTCTTAGCCATTCCATAGGCCATCATTCATCATTCCACTAATCAGTATTCCAATTGATTCATTTAAAGCAAAAACCATATTAAAGAAACTTTGACTTAATCAATTAGATTCACATCATTCTCAACCACCATAAAAACAACATAAACCTGATTATTGACACTTAAACAATTCATCCTTTCATTTATTCACCAAGGCAACAAATCAATTAAACCATACCTCACTATTATCAGTCCATTATCAAGCACTATACTCACCATATTTTGACTGCAACAATCTATTTATAGGTTACAAACTCCTGCTACGACAAAATCTTGATTATCATCTTGTGGTTAATCACCAATTTGCTCAAAGGGCTTCATAATAGTCACCCATCCAACCATCAAAGTCACCAAACCTGTCTTATACACCTTAAAAAGTTTTAGTAACATCAATCATATCATTAGTTTGATAGTAACCAAGCACTCAATCATATCACAAAAGCTTTGAAAGGATACAAGTCAGAAATGTTGAAGATAAGAGAGATTGCCACCCCAGGAGGTAGCTCTATTTCATAAGCATTTTGGCCAAACTTGTAGATCACCTTGCAAGGTCCTATCTTCTTCATCATGAGTTTGGTATACTTTCCTTTTGGAAGTCTCTCCTTCTTCAAGTGTGCCATCACCAAGTCTCCAACCTTGAATTGGACATTCCTCTTCTTTAAATATGCCTTTTCCTTATACTTCTCAACATTCTTTTGAAGGGTTTCCTTCACTTGTTGATGAATATCCTTGATTGTAACAACAAAGTCCTCACCTTGAGCACTTCTCCTAGCAACTCCTTGTAGATCTCTTAGTTCATAGACCCCTCTAGGGTGCATGCCATAGACTACCTCAAAAGGGCTTCTACCAATGCTCCTATTCATGGAGTCATTATATGCAAATTCAGCCTGAGGTAAAATCAGATCCCAAGCTTGTCCATGCTCCTTGGTAAGGCATCTTAAGAGGTTTCCCAATGATCTATTCACCACTTCAGTTTGTCAATCCATTTCTGGATGGTATGCTGAACTAAAGGATAGATTTTTTCCTTGAGTTTCTTCCACAAGGTCATCCAAAAGTGACCAATGAATTTAGAATCCCTTTCAGAAACAATGCTTAAAGGCAGTCCATGTATCCTAACAACCTCCTTAAAGAAGAGACCTGCTATATGAGATGCATCATTGGTGCATTTGCAAGGAAGAAAATGTGCCATCTTACTAAATCTATCAACTACCACAAAGATACTATCAAAACCTTTTTGGGTTCTAGGCAACCTCACGACAAAGTCGATACTTACACACTCCGAAGGTCTATTGGGAATGGGCAGTGGTTGATAGAGTCCTACATTTGATGAAGTTCCCTTTGCCCTTTGACATATTATGCAACCTTCCACATACCTTCTCACATCCACCTGTAACTTTGGCTAATAGTAAAATCTCCTAACTTTTTCTAAGGTCTTGTCAAGGCCAAAGTGACCTCCAAGACTCCCACTGTGTTTCTCCTTTATGATATTCTCCCTCATTGAGCATTTACGCACACACAATTGGCTTCCTTTGAAGTGAAAACCATTCTGCAATAAAAAGTCAGAGAATTCACTATGAAAAGAATTCAAATGCTGCTCACAAACATTGTATACCTCCTTGAAATATGAATCTTCATGATACATATCCTTCAATGCTTCAACCCCCATGCTTTAAAGTTGGATCTCTTGCACTACAAGTGACCTTCTACTGAGAGCATCTCCCACCTTATTTGCTTGGCCCTTCTTATGCTTTATTGTGAAAGTATAGGCTTGCAAAGACTCTACCCACTTCATGTTCCTATGACTGTGTTTGTCCTGTGCATTCAAAGAACTCAAGGCATGATTATCAGTATAAACAACAAATTATTTAGGTAACAAGTAGAGCCTCCACTTTTTGAGGGCTTGGACCATAGCATAAATACTTCCTCTTTGCTTCATTCAGCCTCTCACTGTAAAATGCAACCAGTTTGCCTTCTTGGCTCAAAATAGCCCTTATTGCTTGATTGCTAGCATCACACTCAATGGTAAAAACTTTATCAAAATCAGGGAGCACAATTATAGGCTGTTGTGCTACTCTCATTTTTAGATATTCAAACCCTTTATTAGCCTCACTAGTCCAAAAAAACTTACC
>VDFB02202283.1:0-20606 GCA_007258455.2 Sequoia sempervirens
TACGTATCACCCTCGAACATTAGCAACCATTTTTCTGTTGAGCTTGACTCTTACCATTCCTGCCATTTTCAACCACCTTCCTTTGCAGCTTGCAATAAAATTAGAAGCTCATTAAAGGAATGGACTTCAATTCCTTTTCAAAAGCACAAAAAATGTTTGAGTTACGGAACATGCTTGATCATCCTCTCTAGCACTTGAGATTATACCCACAATCACGTCCGAATTTGGAAACCTGCATAGAACCGACACTTGTTATTAAAATTTCATACTTTGCTATGACCGATGAGGCACAGAATAAAGTTTCTTTGATATATTTGTTCCCAAAAATATTTCCTTCAGGCTTCCATAGATTTTACACATGCTTCCAGTCATCCTTTATGCATATTTCACTTATGTCTGTATAGGATAAGCTTGGATTATATACGAAAACAAGCTTTCGCACATGTTAAGAGCACGGTATGAATTTAAAATTTAATAGAACAGACTATGATGTGGCAAACGTTTTACAACAATAATGATGATTTTGATAAATCATGTGCTTAAAACAATACTTTGTCAGCCCCTATTTATTAAAGGCTTCTCCCCTCATATTACTAACTTTAGCACATGTGTTGCCAACATCTTCTTGCGATTAAGACTCCACCTTATTGTCATGAGTATTAACTGACAGTGCCCTTGTTTAATGAATTTTTTCTCTGTTTATATGATTTCCTTTAGTAAAGTATTTTCTGGAAATAAATAATATGTTATAACATGCTTAACATTTTCTTCAAGTACTAACTGATAATTTCCCTCTTAATAGCAATTTTTAATTCCTATGCCATCTCTTCCATGTTACTTTCATATAATTGTACCTTTTGAGTTTGATCACAACCAACATTTGCAAATTTATTTGCCACCAGGGTACCCTCCCTATGCGTGTGTTTTATGTGCACAGACCTAAACTTTTCCAACAACTTCCAAACCTATTGCATCACAAAACTTATTTTCCAACATGATTTTTTTCCTTACCAGCATTTACAATAATTAGCGAATCTCTTTCAATTTCCAATTCTTTTATTTTTAATTCATATGCTAGTTGCAAGCCATGAAGTAAAGCATGTGCTTCTACAACATTGTTTGTTCCCTTTGGTAATTTTATAGACATTGTTGAGATTAGAATTCCTTTGTGATCTCTTATTACAATCCCTGCCCCTGACAAGCCTAGATTCCCTCGTGAAGCACCATCAAAATTTAACTTTAAATATCCTTCCATAGATGAGTCCATTGAATTTTGCTTCTATCCACTTTTTGACATGAATTTTTATGTAGGCTTCCTTTAAATGGTAGAGCAATCTTATTCCATTTCTGCATAAATTTTGTGTCCCAATCTGTGAACAATGATCCAACATGTTTGGTCTTTAGAACATAAGCATTTGATATTTTTGTTATTGAAGATTCCAATTTCTTGAGGAATTGATCAACCTTCGTTCTTTCATTCCTAAAGATCCTTCTATTTCATTCCCACCAAATGGTCCACAAGACTACAAAAGGAATCACTCTCCATAGACAAGCAAACAATGCGGATTTATACAATACTGTCTAGCTTGAAAATCAATCCCACAAGTTGTTTGGTAGTGGAGCATGCCAACCTAATTTATCTTTAATAAATGACCAACAATGAGATGCAAAGGGTTAATGAATAAAAAGGTGATTTACTTCTTCAACCTCATTTTCACAAAGGACACATGTAAATTGGGCTGCAATCCCAAGTTTGACAAGCCTATCACTTGTCAGAATTCTTCTTTTGATGGCCAGCCATGAGAAACACCCCGCCTTTGGAAGTACTGAGGAATCCCAACAGAATGACAAGGATCTTTGTGGCTTGATACTTTCTCCTTGATTCCTTAATGCCATATAACCCATTTTAACTATATTTAATTTTATTAAGTTTATAACAATATGGTTTAATATTGTATATTATTATAAGTTTATAAAATATAATAAGATACAATATTAAACCATATTTTCTTATACAATATAGATTACAATATAAAATAAATGTTAATAAAATTATATTTTTATAAACCTAATAAATTAAATATCACTCTTTCTGTTAGAAATAACATCAAACCTACATCAAATGACCCAAATTTTATTATTGGTGTTATGTTTGATGTAATTGTATTACAATCAATGTTAGAATAGATCATATAGTTGTATAATTCACTTTTCAATTATTCACACTAAATTTTATAATGATGTACAATAGATAGTGAATTATAACATTAATATGGTTGAAGTGGAGTCAGATAAGCAAGCTTTATCCTAATTTTAACAATTTTTTAGAGAAAGAGAGGTATTTTTTTATGTATACATAAAAAATTGGCCTTAATGTTCTAAATTTAAGCCACCAAAATGATTCCATTATTTGGTACACATGGTCTAACTTCCTCCATGATTAGAAAGTATTACTATGAGGCTTCATTGAGACCTAATTTATTCACAATTGTAATTTTCCTAAATAGTCGGTTGTTATTCTCTCCAAATGGATCTTTTCAAGAATGTATAGCTTTTTTACTATTAAAATTATTTTTTTATAAATTTTTAGACTTTAATTTAATAAATATAGATTCAATTTGAATTATAAAAAAAACTCTAAAATTTATAAATTTATAATAATATATAATATTAAATCATAGTTTTATAAACTTAATAAAATTAAATATAATATGATTTAATATTGTATAGGTTTTAGCGTAATAAATATATATTTAATTAAAATTATAGATTCATTTTTATAAATCATTTACTACATAAGTTTGACTATATTATTATCAAATATCAAACTATTTACATAATTATAAAAATCTATTTTAGAATTACGTAAATGGTTATTTTTTCAATATAATATATAGAGTTCAATGTAAAACAAATAAAAGATAATATAATTAAAATTTATATAGAATAATAATGCTAATATTCTTTGTAATATATTAATTATATTTTTAAGGTGTACATTTAATTAATATTTCAATTGTAATAAATTAATTTTATTTATTTAAATATTTATTTATTTTTATTTATTTTTAATTATTATTTTTATTAATATTTAAAATTGGATATATTATAACTTTGCATTTAGTTTATTCTATTTTAATTTTGAAATTTATTTTAACTACTTATTTCTTTGTATGAAATTATAAATATTATATCATGATATATTATGGATTTATAAATATTTGAAAATTTATGATATTGGATTAATTTATGATATAAATAAAACAGGATTTAATTTAAAATATAAAATTAATTGTAGCATATAAAGATAATTATAAAATATATAATATTTTTTAATGTAAAATATAATATTAAATATGAAAATCTTTGTAAAAGCATAAATTATAGAAATAAATATTAATAAATTATATTTTTATAAATTTATAAATCAAATAAATTTTTAGATTTTTAATTTAATAAATATAGATTCAATTTAAATTATAAAAAAAATTCTAAAATAAATAATTCGTATTTTTTATGAATTATTTTTTTAATAAAAATTATATAATAATATTTTTATATAAATTATAAATTAATGCAGAAAAAATAATTTATAAAAAAATTAAATTGTACATTCATTAATTATAATTTTATTAACAAGTTTAATACAATTTTCATATAGAAATATAGAAAAATAATAGAACTCACTTCAGTTTTTTCAAGGATGGTGGGTTTTATTAACAAGTTTAATACATGGGTCAAATAATAGAAAAATGGGTCAATGAGTTTGACTCGAAACTACACAGTTGAATCCTGATAGCAATATCATAATTTGATACTATGTGGAAAAATACCTCCTACTTATCAAGTTTAATACAATTTTCATATAGAGAAATAATAGAACTCAACTTCAGGTTTTTTCAAGAATGGTGGGTACATTCTCGGGGTTAGATAGCCGTTGCCAGATATCAGTACGGAGATAACGATGTCTGCCACGAATAAAGTTTCCGAAGCCCTGAAGACGTATGCTACGTGCATATCGATGTTGGCTGCAGCTATGCATGGATGATGCGTAGTTATATACCTAAATCTCCCTCACAATTCACATTTCAAATCATTTGAACTGCGAAATCTAGTAGTGAAGGAAAGACGGTCACAATGTTTGATGTCCATTTCTTATCCGGCGTTCTCGGTTTGTATACCCTCTTCTCTTCATCTCCATTCACCTGCGTAGGAACCGATCGTCGGCCATTTGGATTCTCATTTATTTGTGTACTGATTGTGTAGGAAATATCACTGCACTTATCCTGTTTTTGGTGCCCCTGTAAGTTATGGCAAAGCTTTAGCTGTTAAGGTTTTTTTTCCCTTTTCAGTGCATCAATGCAGATCACTCATCCTTTTTCTTGCTTTTGGTTGCAGGATTACGTTCGGGAAGATTTTAAAAATGAAATCAACGGATCAGTTTTCCGGGATTCCGTACGTTTCTACGCTTCTGAATTGCTTGCTGTCTGCATGGTATGGCCTGCCATTTGTATCGCCTAACAACATCCTTGTGAGTACAATCATTGGAACCGGATCTGTCATCGAATTGTGCTACGTTATTGTCTTTCTGATCTATGCCCGAGACAATAAATACAGGGTAAGTTTTCATTAAGCCACAATTTTATCATCCCCCTCGTGATTTTTTTAAGTTTGTCCGCGTAGGTTATTGAGATTATTTTGATGAAACAGGTGAAAATATTCGGGCTTCTGGTGATTGTGTTGACGGTGTTTGGAATAATTGCTACGGTTTCGTTTTTCGCACTGCACAGAAACGCAAGAAAATTGTTATGTGGTTTCGCTGCCACCATTTTCTCTATCTGTATGTATGCATCTCCGCTCTCCATTATGGTAAGACCTCCCATTTCCTGTCAAAAGTGCCATACTTAGTAGCATCGCTGTCCATGCAATAAAATTGATTGATACATATACCTGTATTGCACATTATAGATTCATTACATTCTGTACATACTGCATTGTTTTGAAATCAGCCGAATTTCAACCTGCAAATATCTGACATGTGTAAAAATATCGCTTGGGGATACCGCTCAGGTCTCTGTCATATGTTTGGAGCATTCTACAGAGATTTAATTTGTCTCTAATGGTGTTTGTGCAGAGGATGGTGATTAAGACGAAGAGCGTGAAGTATATGCCTTTCTTTCTGTCTTTATTTGTATTTCTGTGCGGGACATCGTGGTTTGTGTTTGGGCTTACCGGCGGCGATCCATTCGTAGCAGTAAGTGATATATTTGTATCTGTGGTTTGAGTATCTTTTAGAAATTAGTTTGGCATTAAATTGTTGGGTGTTTGACAGGTGCCGAATGGAGTTGGAAGTGTACTGGGAGCGATGCAGCTGATTTTGTACGCCATTTATAAAGACTGGAAGAGTATTGGCAAGAAATCAACCTCAATTCTTGCAGAGGGGAAGCAAGTGAATGAAAGTGAAATGGAGATGGGTTACCCTCGGGCCAACGGCATTGCTGCCCAAGGAAAGGTCATTCAAAGTGAAAATAAGATGGGCGGTCTTTGAATGCAGCTGACAAACGGAAAGCGACCTATAGTGGTGGCACTGTGTCACTGTGTTCTCTCTCTGTCTGTGCAGATGTATTGTCTGGATTAACGTTTGGATTTAAAATAACCGAATTTTTTTATCTTATTTGGCCGGCTCCTTTAACAGTGCTAAATTGATGTTGTCAAAATATGCTTGCACATAAGCAAAATAGAAAGCGAATTGCCGAGAAAATCAAAACGCAAGGAGCAAAACTTAAGAAGTACAGAAAGAAAAGACAAACTGGTGCACGATCAATGAATTAGTCTAGTTTATGGGATGAGTAAAAGAGTAACAAGTTATAAGGGCCATCTAAATACTTTTGGAAAATTTATCCTAGATTTTTTATTAAAAAGTTTGTTGTTTTTGTTTAATTTCTTCTTTTTCAAATAAAGTGGTTAGATTGTCTATTCTCAAGTTGTTTTCGAACTTGATAGATATGTCAATGTAGACTATGTACTCATAACGTAGTGTAATTAAGTCTTCACCACTCCCATGTTTGTCAATCACTCCTTAAATATTATCCACCTAACAATCTCAATCGAAAATGATGGATCATTGTTAATTCATTTCAAACTCTTAATTATGTGTGTTTTTGGAGGGATACATAAATTTTCTAATACATTTATTTTTAGCTTATGATGTTCTTAAGATTATTTGATGAGTTACAAGACTTATCACCATGTAACATACCCATCTGAAAAGTTGTTTTCATGTTGAGAAAAATAGTTTTTCCCTTGGGATTTCCAAGTCTACTCAACATTAAAAACATTATATTGAAAAACACCTCTATAATTTTTTTTTTAAAATGGTGCAAAATTAATGAGTGCATGAGAAGTTTTGATAATGTTTACATAACCAAATAGTTAATAGGTCAAGAATTGTAATAAAAGAAGAACATGTTAAATACAAGTTATAAAGGTTTTTCAAATAGGTTTATGAAAATTTCAAACCTTTTTTTATGTTATAGATTTGGGTCAAAAACTTTGTTATTTTGTTCAACCTCTTCTCTTCAAACAAGATGGTTATACTAAAGTTGTTTTCTACTTATTACAAAATTTCATTGTAAACTATACACTTCACAATATAATATCCCTTCTCTATATCTTCACTATTTCTTTTCTATAAAATAAATATATTCACATTTCCCATCAATTCTTAAATATTATCCACTACCAATATTCATTTAAAAAATTCATTATTAATTCATCGCAAGCTCTTTTATCCAAACTTTTATTCCCATAACTATGTGTCTTCTTAAAAAAGGGGCCACAATTTGTGTGATACACCATCTTCAATATGTGATATCCGTAAAACTATTCCATGAATTACAAGACTTGCCAATCTCGAATAAAATATCTTTTGTATTGGAAAGTATGGAAAGTGGTTCCATCTCGAATAAAATATTATTTTTGAACTTCCAAATCCTATCAAGTCCAGTGAACATTACAAAAGTAGTATTCCATGTAACTCTCTACTTAATTGGGATTTTTTTTACTCTAAAGCTGGTAAGTGCTTTTAGGGCATTCGAAGACTTTGATGTCAATACTCGCCTACCAAACAATAACAGTATTTAATTAACTGTCGTATGAGGGCTAAAATTTGATGGCTATAAGGTCATATTTAAGAGTTTTTTATATAAAATTATTTTAATATATATTTAATTTGTATATTATTTTATTTATAATAAAATGTCTTGATATTTAAAAAGAAAATTTTGAGTAAATAATCTTCATGAAAAATGTATTTGATATGTAGGAATGACCATCAAATTTAGGTCAATAATTCTTAATAACCACTTTTAGAAAAGTTATAATTTGACTTAGATGTTTTTCCAATAACCCTTAGAAAGTTAGCATAAACCAAGAAGGTTTTTTTTTGCATTTTATTATGTCAATAATCGTAGGGCCCTAATTAATGTGTAGATCTCCTTTTAATAAATAAACAAATGAACTTAAGATTGCTGCATCTATATTTGTTAAGTGTTAGTAAACAGATTGTCCCCTTCAAATAACTAGATAAATGACTCAAATATTCCCAACAATGAAGACAAATCAATTACCAATAGCTCTGGAGATTGCTATTGGATTAGCAATTGTCCTCTGAATTTTAGAGGTACAACTCCCTCTTATGATCTTTAAGGAATTAGAAAAATTGAAAATAAAACTAAGGTATGCTTTTAACCAAAAAGTAGAAAATGCCAAACTCAATATCAGGAATAATCTCGATATTAGATGCAAGATACAGATAATAAAATATTGGCACAAAGACCAGTTTAATCTTGAAAATCACAGAGAATAAAATGACACACTTAATATTATCTGCAAAATGAGATCTATCATGAAAAAAATGTGTAACTCACACAAAGGTAAAGCATAGCATTAAGATACTCCTAAACACAAAGATTTAAGAAAATCAAATTTTCCTCACAATCTAAATGCACAAAGACTAGTGATTTCATTCTCAAAAAAATAGCAGCAAATTCTATACAATATTGAGCTTTCAAAAATGATCTTCTCCCTAATACTAAGAAAAAGATATAATATATATAGCCTTTATTTCCCCCAAGACTTTTTTAGTTTCATAACTTTTCATCTTTAAAGAATCAATTATAATATGACCTTTCACATTCTGGTAAATGCCCTTTTTTTTAAAAAAGAGTTTCAGACGTCACAGGCGGGATTCCGTGTACCTCTGCTAACTCAAGTGGGGTTTTGTGAACTTTTGCTAACTTTCCACCTAGCGGGTTTTTGAACAGTTCTACTAACTCTCCACCGAGTGGGGTTTTGTGAACTTTTTCTAACTTTCCACCTAGCGGGATTTTGAACAATTCTACCAACTCTCCACCAGGCGGGTTTTGTGAACTTTTTTTAACTTTCCACCAAGGTGGGACTGTGTAAAATTTTTATCTTTGTAATCACCTCTTTGAGTCTAAAGATGAAAATTTGTATAACTTTCAACTGAAAGGTCTGTTTTCCATGAAATTTGAACAACAAGAAGCATGAGCTCTCTAGAATAAAACCCAGGAATCATTTTTGCTTTGGATGCACAAATTCCAAGATCTAACATCATTTATATATTACTAGCCAAAAACTTAAAATTTTAAAATCTCACCAACGATAAGGTGTCTTTGCATGAAAATTAGCCACATTGGACAAAAAAGAGGTTAGAATTAGATCTACAAAAGGATTTTGCACTAGCTTCATCAATTTTTTAAATTATTTTTTTTTGTGATTTGGCAGGCTGAAGGGCATTAGATGTTTAAAATGGGCCAAGTCAAAACTTGGCCAACAATTGGCTATGTCTAGGGGATGAGGACTATAAAGGATGAAGCAAGGAATCTAGAATCTCAAGCATGGACCAGTGCTTAAATTCCATTGGGCTACAGATTCAAAGAGCATGGAGGAGAAGGAGCAAGAGCAAGCCAAAAACTAGACAAAGTAGGAAAGGAAACTAAGCTACCAGCACAAAAAAAACTCCTCCTATGTACACAGTAGGAAGACCCTACCTCAATGATCTCCAAGATAATCATGCAAATCCATTAATGGACTGGGAGAAATAGCAACCTGTGCGGAACAATGTTTGGTGACTGATAATCATATGCACATCTAATTGCCAACTCGTGACTGCTGCCATCAAATAAATAAATCCAACACCCTGTAAAGACTTTCTAGATAATTTTTATGCTCAAAAATTCATTCCTCGTTATACACTTTGGCAATCCAATGACTCATATCAGCATTGCCCTGTATATGGTTACTAGAATCTGCCTGTACAACATCAGATTTAATATTTCTCTGCACTTGATTTTCTGAACAAAAAGAAATCATCCCTCGAATTGGACACCCCACATACAAATCATGAGATAAGAAAATTTATTGGTTGTTACACATGGGATTAATTGCATCATTTAAAATTTTTGAGCCCCAATTTGCAATATGTACTTCAACAAATTTGTCACATTCAAACCTTGATTCAATTACTTTAGCTCTTTTCCATTTTTAATCATCCCACATTTTGCTTCAAAATTTTGGCTAGGACAACTTGTATCTTGTACAATATTTACTTCAAAATGAAAAGACTCAAGCATGGGGTGATTAATTACCTCATCATCTATTGTTCTGTCTTTATGAAGCTCATCAATGTACTAGAACATTTCATATTCAAGTTGCATGTGAAAAGAAAGAATGCTTGATGATTCACTTACCTCTTGAAGTTGATTTTTATTTTCACCTTCAACTGCACAGTGTAAATCAACATCTCTAAAAATGAAAGCCTCCATTTTTGATAATTTGTTGGCATCTTCTTCATTAGAAAATTGGCCTTCCACATTCACATTAATCAAATCATCTGATAAGTTTACATCAATACTTTCAAATCTGAAAGTTTCAATTTCTAGAGGATAAGAAGGCATCTACAACTGTTCACTCTTGTTTAATTCTAGACTATCTGTAACAGCAGGTGAATCCTCAATATTTTTCATAGCCAAAGTAGAAGATGTCATACATATTGATTTCTTACAAGAAGAGTAATCTTCTTCATCACCGAAAGAATCTGAATCATCTTCATCTATCTCACAGTTAAGATTATAAATTTCACCATCAAAAGATTCGGTCCTCACATCACTTCATTTTTCTAAAAACTAATTTGATCAAAAATTGTGAGATTGGAACATTCAGCTATAGAGTGAAAGAGATTTGATGAATTCTTCTTTTGAAAATTTGAAATTTTATGCTTTTGAACCATACAATTTTGTGCAAACTTTTCAACTTTATCTTTCTTCCACACCCCGGATAAAATAAAATCATCTTCAATATTAACAGCTTCTTGTTTTGCAATCTCAAGATCACTTACCTTACTTTGCTTCAAGAGAAAATGGACATTGAGATGTAATGCTCCAGCAAAAATGGTCATTTGCAGCTCTTTCCTTGGTTGAAGATTATGAGGAATATTTTGTAGACATTTGTCAAACCATTCTACAAACTCCCTTATAGATTCACCCTCTTTCTTTTTGAGGTTGATAAATTGAGACAAGAGTGCACATGCATCAATTGCTAGTTTAAATCTTCCAAGAAACTTCTTCTTTATGTTGTCCCAGTTAGTAATATATCCATCTAAAGATTGAAACCAAATCGCAGTAGCTCCCATGAGAGATTCAACAAATAGTCTAACAAAAAAAATTTCTTCTCTTAGGCTTGAATGTGATCATCTGCAACCTATGAGTCTTCTCCATTAAACTTCAAAAAATTATTTCTTGAACCTGGAGGCAAGTCTAAATATTGCAATAGCGCTAAAGGTCCAAATTGGGCACACCATGGTTGCGCTGAAACCAACGCCATAATATAGATTTAGAAAAAGAATGGAAAAGTATTTTACCAAAAAAAAATTTGAGGAAGATCCCAAATAACAGAGTCACCAACCTCCATTTTAAAGGAGGTATTTTAGATTTCTAGGAAAAGAAAAACACTTAGAAACATAGGAACTTTGATTCTTTCCCCAACAAAATCACCAAAAATATGTTAGTAAATAGATTGTCCCCTTCAAATAATTAGATAAATGACTCAAATATGCCCAAAAATGAAGACAAATTAGTTACCAATGTTTAGCTCTGAAGATCGCTATTGGATTAGCGATCGTCCTCTGAATTTTAGAGGTACAACTCCCTCTTATGATCTTTGAGGAATTAGAAAAACTGAAAAACAAAACTAAGGTATGCTTTTAACCGGAAAGCAGAAAAAGAAAAACCTGATATCAGGAAGAATCCCGATATTAGATGCAAGATACAAATAATAAAATATTGGCACAAAGACTAGTTTAATCTTGAAAATCACAGAGAATAAAATGATACACTCAATATTATCTGGAAAATGAAATCTATCATGAATAAAATGCACAACTCACACAAAGGTAAAGCATAGCATTAAGACACTCCTAAACACAAAGATTTAAGAACATTAAATTGTCCTCACAATCTAAATGCACAAAGACAAGTAGTGATTTCATTCTTAGAAAAATAGCAACAAGGTCTACAATATTGAGCTTTCAAAAATGATCTTCTCCCCAATACTAAGAAAAAGATATAATATATATATCCTTTATTTCCCCCAAGACTTTTGAGTTTCATAACTATTCATCTTTAAAGAATCAGTTATAATATGACCTTTCACATTCTGGTAACTGCCTTTTTTTTTTTTTTTTAAGTCTAAAAACAAGCTTTAGCTGTCGCGGGCGAGATTCCATGTACTTTTGCTAACTCAAGCAACATTTTGTGAACTTTTTCTAACTTTCCACCCAAGCGGGACTGTGTAAATTTTTTTACTTTGTAATCACCTCTTTAAGTCTGAAGATGACAAATTTCATAACTTTCAACTAAAAGGTTTTTTTTCCATGAAATTTGAACAACAAGAAGCATGAGCTCTCTAGAATAAAACCTAGGAATCATTTTTGTTCTAGATGCACGAATTCCAAGATCTAACATCATTTATATATTGCTAGCCAAAAACTTAAAATTTTAAAATCTCACCAACGGTAAGGCATCTTGGAATGAAAATTGGCCACATTGGACAAAAGGAGGTTAGGATTAGATTTGCAAAAGGATTTTGTACCAGCTTCATCAAATTTTTTAAATTAATTTTTTTTGTGATTTGGTAGGCTGAAGGGCATTAGAAGTTTAAAATGGGCCAGGTCAAAACTTGGCCAACATTAAGAAAACTTAATTTTTATTTTTATTTTATAGATGAGTGTTACCAAAGAACAGGGGGTAACTCCCGATTACATTCCAACAAAATACTTTCATCTCGCAGGCCTTTCAGATTGTCACTATAGAACAACACCACAACCATCTCCTAAATGCCAATAGGAATCCCTAATTTCCAAAAAGAACCCAACCTATATAGCACAAAGAAAGGAGACAACCGCCTAACCAGACCATAGAATACACAAGGAATGCTTTCATCACAAAGCAATCACCTAGATCCCCATACTTTGATTTAAGATAGCCAGAAGACTCCCCAATTCCATTAAGTGCCTTAGGCTATCAGAACCAATCCATGCCCGATCCGAATTCATGAACCGGGAAAAGGCATTCATATTGTTGTTTTTAACTCCAGCATGGAAGACTTCCCAAGCATCCGACATGAATTTTTTTGTCACCACGGCCTCGACATCCTCCATCCCCTTATCCAGGGTCAGTTCTGGGTCAAAGAATGCTCTCAGGAAACTCACCCAGCCGCTAGCACTCAACTCCAATGTTGTGTTAGCAGTTGCAGAAAAATTGAGGCCAACAACAATCTTGTTAAGCCACACCGCAACCCACTCCTTTGATTCATGAACATCGACTAGGGCTCTACATAAAGTTTCATATACTTTTCCATTGCACCAATGTTGACTTGCGCCTAATACCTTCATAGCAATTGCAACAGTTGCATCATGAACCTCTCTGTTCTGGAAAATGAAGAGACAAGAGCATTGGCTTGCTAAAGGCTCCTTAGCACAAGCACAGGAAACTCTGAATTGGAAAACCATGATTTATGGTTTCACATTGACGCCTTAGAACCCCATTCCTTGGGCCAAATATAGCCGAACAGATATCTTGTAACACGCAGAAAATGGAGAAGTTCGATGGTCTGTCCCACCGAGACTGGATAACACAATGCCAAAACCGTCAATCCAAAACAACACATGACTAGTAAGAGACAGAGGGCATCAAGTGTGGAGATCCATCGTATGATGTGAGTAAATCCGCAAATGTACCAAGTTGCTAATCCTCTTGCCATTGGCAGTCCAGCGCAACTCAATTTATAATCTGTATCCCTTTGTGAGTGACCTTTGGCTCCTCTCCTAGTCACTTACCACCAAATCTAGGAGTCTAATCCATCATTCCACCTTGGAATCAATGATAATCTCATCCACTTGCCCAACCCCGGCATTCGCTAGACAATTAGCAGCTTTGTTTGCTTCCCTAAAGGCATGCCCGAGTTTAAAATTTTCCAATTTTCCTATTTGTTCATTGATTTGACCAACCCAGGGATCAAGATTCCAGCTAGGGGATCTGCCATTTATAATTGCTTGGATGCAAATCATTGAGTCTCCCTCAATTTTGATTGACTTTATTCCCTTACTGATACATAATTGAACTCCCATCAACAATGCTTCAAACTCGGCAACACTATTGGTTCTCTCCCCCAAATTTTTGGAGGTAGCCCAAATGCATTCACCCATGTGATTTCTAATGATGCACCCTACCCTCACAGCCCCAGGATTCCCTTTCTCCGCCCCATCAAAATTCAATTTCCAAGGGAGATCCACTGGCCCCTGCCAACGTACTGATTTTCTATCAACCTTTTATGTTACGAGCGTGCGTTTCTTTGGTCTTCTTAAGCTATCCCACATTTTTTGAATATCTTCATCCCATTTTGTGAACTTCAAGTGGGATTTCACTCTTGTCCTATTATTTTCTACCTCGATAATTGCAACCTTCAGTTTTTCAATTAACCTGGTATTTTCGAGTGCTTTGCCTTTGAAAATTCTCATGTTCCTTTCTTTCCATAGGTGCCATACTACCAATGATGGAGTCAACACCTAAAGGCTTTTCCAATATCCATTTATGTTACCCATCTTCCATGAGCTGAGGAATTCATGCAAATTCTTCTGTCTCAGGCCTAGTATTGAAAAAGAGTTATCAAGCCAATCCCAGCAAGACATTGCAGTGGGGCATGAAAGGAATAAATGATCAATGTCCTCTTCATTGTGATTGCATATTACGCAATGAGTTGGACCTACAATTCCCATTCTTTTTAAACGTTCCATTGTTAAGCATCTCTTGTGGAGTGCAACCCAAAGAAATGCCCCAGCTTTGGGTAGCACTACTTGGTCCCAACATAATTTCGCAAGCCAATATATTATTGCACCAATTTTCACCTGAATTTGAAATCCCAATTTAGCAGAGTATTCTCCTAATTTTTCCCCACACCACACAATAGAATCATCTTCTCTGGATATCAAGACTACCTGATTGTTTAGTTCTTTTGTGATGGCTTTCAGTTTAATTTGGTCTAGATGTAAATGTTGCAAACTAATCCAGTTCTCCTTTCCACCTTCTAAAGATGCAGCTAGACTGAAATACCTGGCAATTTCAGTACCCCCTTCTCTCTCCAGTTGTCCTACTTCCAATTCTAAATTGAATTGTTCGGCCAAGCTCCTATAGTCGTTCCAAGAGTCTGTCCAGAACCTTGTCAGTTTGTCGTTTCCAATTCTCCAAGTTATATGACTTGTAATCAACAGACGACACTTGTTAATGAATTTCCAGATTGCGGAGCCACCCCTTATTATATTTGTTGTTAATATCCTTGAGGGAGAGTTGTTGTCAAGATATTTACTTTGCACTATGCAGCACCACAATTTCTCCAGGTGTCTATACATTTTCCATACTAGCTTTGCACCCAAAGCAATGTTTTGTCTTTCGATACTCCTTATTCCCGCACCCCCCTCGACTTTCGGCTTGCAGGTAGTATCCCACCCAATGAGTGAGATTCACTTTTCTTAATTTGACCCTTCCCATAAAAATATTTTTAGAATCTTCTCTAGACCCACTTCTATCTTCTTTGGGGCTTCATAATAGGCAAGTGTAAAGATTGGGATTACCGAGAGCACTGATTTAGTCATGGTCAATCTGCCTGCTAAAGTTAGCCATTTTTTTTTCCATGATAGCGCCTTGGTTTTGCATTTATTCAAAACTTCATTCTAGTGCTTTGATTTATAGGCCCCTTCAAAAATCTGTACTCCAAGGAACCTGGCCGGGAGCTTGTCTTCCTTGAATCCCAGAACTGCCGCAATATCCTTCTATAGATGGACCTTTGTGTTGAAGATGTATATTCTTGACTTCTCTTTGTTCATTTTTTTCCCTAACTGTGTTTCATATTCCTCCAATGTTTCTTTGATACATTTTTCCTCCCACAAACTAGCCTTACCAAACAAGGTTGTATCATCAGCAAATTGGGTGTGAGTGATTTGCTCGACATTTGGAGCTGCAGTAATCCCCCTCCAATCCTGCTGATGGCAGCGCCTTTTGATTGCACAAATTAGTGCTTCTTCCATTATTACAAATAAGGAAGGAGATATAGGGTCCCCTTGACGCAGTCCATTGGTCACCCCGAAGAAGCCATGCGTTGAACCGTTAATCAAAATAGAAAATCCCACCGAGGATATACATTGTTTAATAAGTGAACACCAATGGCTATTGAATCCCATATGCTGCATTACTTTAATTAGAAAATCCCATGAGACTTTGTCGTATGCTTTGCAGACATCCAGCTTTATTACCATGCCCGCATATTTTTCTACTTTTAGTGAATGCATGACTTCACTAATGAGAAGGATAATGTCTGATATCTCCCTCCCTGGAATGAAACTAGTCTGCTCAAGAGCAATAATCTTTCCTAAAATCTTTTTGAGTTTGTTTGCTAATACTTTTGCTAATACCTTATAAATGGTATTCCAGAGGGAAATTGGCCTATAATCTCCAAATGTTCTACATTCTATTTTTTTGGGAATGAGGGCTATGACTAAATTGTTGATGTCCCTAACAAATCTCCCTGTCTTCTTCTATCATTTTCCACAAGTCCACCCCTAAGAAGTCCCAACAATTTTGGAAAAATCGAGCAGGGAATCCATCCGGCCCAAGTGCCTTGTTGGGGTGTAACTGAAATAAGGCCACCTTTACTTCCTCCATTGATATCGGCTCTGTTAACATGGCATTATCAACATTATCCACACTTCTATCTATTACGTCCAAGATATTCCCCTCACCGCTTGAACCAATGTCTTCCCCCAGTAAGTTTTTAAAGAACGCCTCTGCCTCTAACCCTACATCCTAAGTGTCGCTTTTCAAGGAGCCGTCCTTCGAATAAATTGACTTGATTTTATTTTTCGCTCTTTGGGCCAACACTAACGAGTGAAAAAAAATTGAGTTTGAATCACCATCTGAGAGCCAGACTTCTCTTGATTTGTCCCGCCAGAATATTTCTTCCCTCTTAAGTATTTCTGCTGATTCGTTCTTCAAATCCTTCTCTCTAATGAATTCCTCATTTCTCATACCATCTCTGATTACTTTTTCATTTAGGGCTTACAATTCTAACTCCACTCTTGCCTTTTCTACAAATATATTCTAAAATTTTTCCTTGTTCCAAGTTTTAAGTTTAAATTTTAGGTGTTGCAATTTTTTAACGATTTTAAAACTGGCCAATCCGCCCATGCAATGTTCTTTCCACCATGTTTCTAGCAACTTCAATAGTTTGTCATCATGCCACCACATGTTCATGAATCTGAATGTTGACTTTGGGCGGTCCAAACCTGTGTAGAGATTTAGTTCGACAAGGAAATGATCAGAAATGGAATTTGGAAAAATGCGAGCCTCGATGGTTGAACAAAGATTGCGCCATACGGCTAATATCATGAATCTATCCAAATGCTTCGATATTTCAATGAAGTCCTTACGCCTATTGGTCCAAGTGAATACACCATTCGATGTTTGACAATCTTCCAATTTTGAGCAAGCAACAAACTTCCTGAAATCTACCATTACTTGTGTTTCTGACCTTATCCCACCGCTTTTTTCTAAAACTTCTAAAACCGCATTGAAATCACCTCCAAATATCATGTTGGAGCATGAGTGGTCCTTGATGAAGCTCGATACCTCCATCCAAACAAGGGCTTTCTCCTTTGTTCCAGTAGGGCCGTAGATGTTGATGAGAATGAATGGGAGGTTGAGACTCAAGCTAAAGACTTCCATTGCTAACCAGTTTACTTGTGAACACAATATTTTTATCGAAACCTTGGTTTCCTTCTAAATTAACCCAAGACCTCCTGAAGCACCGGCCGATTCTTGAAAGAAGCCGTTCCAAGATCTGATGTATTTCAAAAATGCTCCAACTTCTGGTTGTGACAATTTTGTTTTTTGTATGAGAATTACAACGCTTACACTATTATGTAGCTGATGCCTTATCAGGCATCTTTTGTCAGGGGCCATTAGGCCCCTGACATTCTAGGTGGTGAGCTTCATTATTTCCCAAGGGAGGTCAATCCTCCCTTGGTACTCAAAAATTATTTGATGCTAGGATAATTTCTGACTGTTGCCTCTTCTTCCCTCAATTGTTTGAACAATTTTCTGCCATGGGGTTTTCTTTGTTTGCCGAATTTACCCTTACCCAAATGCAAAATTGTAGTTTGAGTAATGCTTCTTTCATCAATTATGTCTAGCTCATCTTCAAGTTCTAATTCAGCTTCAAAATCTATCGAAGGAATGTATTTTCCCATTCATTCTTCTTTCGGTTTGTCCAACTTTGCCATTTCTTGTGGTGGCTGGTGAGGCTTGATCCCATTAGTACCATCTTGATCCATGCATACTCCCTCAAATTTCTTTTCCTTGGAATCCACTGAACCTGGTTTCGGCTCCCTTGACTCATATGGAACTAATTGCAATCTATTATTCTCACTTACCACTCGCCTAGGATCTCTATCTCCTTGCCCGAGATTGCATGACTCCTCATTGTGCCTCCTTTAACTGCGTTTTAGGCAGAATCTTTTGTCCTCTTCTATTTCAATGACCTAGGTCCAGGTTTCCCCTTCCACCTGTAGTTTTATAGACTGAGGTATGGTGTTTATCGCAATGATTTGCAACCTTGCATATTTATATAAGTTGCTATCTATAATGTCCATATCAATGTCCAGCAAGGTTCCCAATGATCTTCCTATCTTTTCCAAACATCCACCATTCTAATATTCAAAAGGAAGGTTGTATAGGCGAATCCAGACCGGTTGATCATACGGCTTGAACCAGGTTGGATCAAAACATTTCTTCCAGGGTTGCATGTAGAGCGAAAGTATGCCCATATGCCATACACCTACCTCAATTACTTTTTTCATTAACACTTCATCTACAAATACCACCACGACAATTTTTTTGGTAGAAATATAAGTAATACTTTTGTCCTCCATTCCTTCTTTATCCAATCTCTGATATCTCCCCTACTGGGACAACCTCCAATGAAATGGCATATTATTGTGAAATCATTTAGGATTTTTGCATCATTCTTTATCTCCTGTGATACATCAATCAACGGGATTGTTTGCTCTTCTATTGAATTAGGGTTTCGTTCCTTCTTTAGATCCAGGTTCCTTGTAGCAACGTTCCCATATTCATTGTGAATTCTTTCTTTTTTCCTCCATACTTTTTTATTCTGTGTTTTATGATTACAAAATCCAGGTTGCTTGACCTTCTTTCCTGCATCACCCCACCAATCTTCTCTTATGTCATCTGAAGGAGAATCATGCCGCATTCGGATGGGACCCTACAGCTCCTGGCCTTTGCATGTCTGTTTACGATATATCGAGTAACAACGATCAATCCATTCTCCATTGACGAACACCCATTGTGGAGTGTGGTTTTCATTCTGTAATGTTGCTTTCTCTGGCTTTTCCCAAATCACTTCGTTCGCCCAGCTTTCTCTTCCTTCGCACTTTGGACCTGTAGATGCCTCGCTCCTCACCATTATGGAATAATTCACATGTTGGTTATATAGAAAAGTATTTGAAAAACTTAATTTATTAGTATATATTGATTTGTATAGATTTTTTTTTATACATAAAGATGGGCATTGAGACTACACCCATATATTGATTCTTCCAAAAAAGTTAGAGTATTGGACCTTTAAGATTTGTATGGATTTTTAATTCATAATGACATCAAATATATTTTTTCAAATGAATTAATTGGTTTTTAGGTTTTGAATTTTTAACAAATTAATTTTGGAAAAATATTATTTTAAAAAAATTATGTCATAAAATATATTACAAAAATAGTTTTATATTAGGAAAAATATAATTTAGGGGTATGTGTAGGATTATCATGGAAAAAACAGGCCCTTAAATGGCAATGAAAATTCAGAAAAATCAGAGCTAGGCAACTTGACATAAAAATTTGAATAAGTTATCTATATTATTTCAAAAATATGTAAGAATAGAATCTGTGAAAAATTGAATGTAGTTTCTAAACTACTAAGTTTATTTTATTTTTTTTAAAAGTCTATTTGGTGAAAATTGAAATTTCAATGCGTGGTACTTAAATTTGAGGAGGAAAAATAAGAAGTAGGTGTCACGTTTGACCACCTAACCACAATAAAATGTGTATTTTTTATAATATTTTAGATATAAGTAGAGGACTCATGTTGGATGTAGCTATATTTTTTGTAATTTTTTCCAAGTAAATAATTAATTATGAATTTTTTTATTACAAATTTTAAAATATAAAAATTGTATGTCGACCATCTTAACTTGGTCAAAACTTCATAAAAATTCAAAAAAAAAAAAAAAAAAATCCTATAGTATGTGAAACATAGAATGTGACGCATATTTTGAATTCAAAAAATATGATACCCTTTGAAAGTTATAGATGTTTTTCAATCAGCCTATCAATGAGCACTTTAGTCGTAATTCTAATGGAAAATGAATAATAATTATTTATTAAATTCAAAGTAAAGAATAATTTATATTGGTGGAAAGCTGAGAGTCTCCTCTACAAACCCTTTTTGTTTCATCAACTTTGGCTAAAAATAAAGTCGTCAGCCACATGGACGAAGTCTAGAAAAACAAGGTGAGTTGTCAAACACGTTTTTTGCGTTGACTTCTTAGGATTGGCATGTCCAAGCCAAATACCAAAGCAAGCTCGAGGCTAATCCCAAGGCAATAAATTCTTTGTCAGAAATATCGAATATCTTATTTGAATCAGATATCCGATTTGGTTTATATATGATTTTAAAAAATGTTTTACACTTTATAATATATGATTTAGAAAATGCAATAAATATTTTATAGTTTATTTTAATATATCTAGTTTAGAATATGCAATATAGTTTATAATTTAATATATAATATATTATATTATTATGTATAATATTTAAATATTATTTCTATATTTTAGTTAATGTATATATATATTACTAATATATAAAATATTATATAACAAATTAATATTACTAACATATAA
>VDFB02202284.1:0-12706 GCA_007258455.2 Sequoia sempervirens
TGAACATGATATTGAAATTAGGAATGAAATTATTCAAATTGATATTGAAAATGTTCAAGGTGAAAATGTTGGAAATGAAGATTTTGAACATAATATTGAAGCAAGTGTAAATTATGTTTCACCAAATTACATGAGAAATGAAGAACCTTTTATGGAAAAAAGGAACATATTCAATTTCAAGACCAGAACCCCTAAATGGTTGCTTGAGATTTGATGAGAGTATTATAAATATTAATTTTTGAGAGGCAAGAGGTCAACATGAACTATTTGGTTGTGGGATAAAAGGCTTTTCAACCAATATTTTAGCGATAAGACATTGACTGAACAATGCCAACTTTTTTTTACAATTGCTAAAGATGCAAAAGATGAGACCTTTGCTAGCCAAATTGAAGATTCATGTGAACAAGAAAAACAAAAAAAATTATATTATTGTCCAAAAATCTTTTAATGCTCTCGAAGTTCTATTGGAGAAAAGTAACAAGGAAAAGGATATAAAGAGAGCTGCTTTCCGGGAGAATCATTACAAATACCCTAGTAAAACCATAAGTGAAAAAGGGCTCACTTTATGGGAACACAAACTTGTATTGATTTTTGACATAAATCATAAAACTTTGGATAGAGCACTTTACGAAAGAGAAAAAGAATAGATGATCTCTTCAAAATGATACATGGGCTTTTTATTAGGAGGCTTTCCTGCATGTGTTGATAGGAAACTGGCGATAATGTGTGAAAACAAAATGAAATTCAACAATTTTGGCATGATAACTCACAAGAGTATACCAGCTACAGGGTGTTTTAAAGAGTTAAGAGTGAAGTGAGACCATACACCCACATCCTAAGCATTTCTTGGAATCCAAACCAAACAATGTTGTTCAAAAATTTAATAAGAACACATAAAATATGGAAATCACAAGGACTTTTGGTTTTGAAACCATTTTATTATGTGCCTCTAAGATTCGTAATAGCGTTGCAAATACCATGTGGAGTTTCAATGTACCATGAGCTATTATGCTATATCCGTTCTACTTTGCATACTAATGAAATGTTGTAGGAGTGTGGTGCAATGCATCTTCCGAAATCATCAAGGGACTTGCTAGATCTATTTTTATGTTCTAGAGTTGATGGTTGCTTTTTCTATAGAAATGATTGTTTAAATGCAAAGTACTCACAATGTGGTGGCTTCTCAAAGTTTGTCCAATGTTTTCATGAGAGTTTGAACTTAATTTGGAAAAATATTGTTGAGAAAAGGAGATATGGGAATAGTCAAGTATACTGCAAAGGTAGGTGAGGGTTTAATTATTTGAGTTGGTTACAAAAAGAATGCAGTGTTGCTGATTTTATTTCAGATTTTAAGGACAATCTTTTCTACAAGTATGCAAGGCATAGTCATAGGTCTCAGTGGTTGGATCAACAATTTAGGATGTGTAAGGACTCTTTTCCGATTGGCACTATTATATCAGTGGTTGATTTTGCAGAAAACTACACATTACAACCACAAAATGAGGTACAATCTTAGTATTACAATTCCATTCAGATTGCTATTTTTCTCCACATAATGTTTAGACATGCACTTGATAGTACAAAGGAGGATCGAAAGATAATCAGAGAGTATCATTTTTATATGAGTGATGATAGATATCACTCATCTGAGTATGTCCAACATTGTTTCAAAAAAATTTTTGAGTTCTTGCAGGAGCATGATATAGCATTGGGCGGACATCTAATTTGGTCAGATAGTTGCACAGGTCAATTCAAGAATGCTCGTATACTTTATTGGTTGAGTAGAATGCATGTAGAGAGGGGTCTACCTCATATTTGGAGTTTCTTTGAAGCTGGACATGGGAAAGGGGAGCATAATGGAGCAAGTGCATGCATAAAGAGAGCTCTAGTTAAGGAGCAATTGAAGATTTCAAGAGAAAAATTCAGCGATGCACGTTCTATAGTTGATTGGTGTAGTTCAGCATTGTCACAGGGAGGGACACTTGATTCAATAGTGCGCAGATTATTTTGGTTCGTTGAGGAGGGTATAGTGGGAGGTAGATTGGATTGTCATACAATCAAAGATTCTTCAAAGATGCATTCATTTCGAAGCTTAGATGTAGGAACATGGACCATTTGGACATGAGAGTTGGCTTGTTTTTGTCAGAGTTGTATTCATTACGAGTCAAGTGAGTGGGTGGATACATGGGTACCACAGTATCTAACTCCTTTATCTCAAAAAATATTCATGACAAATGACACAATGGAAAGTTTAGTTGATTACGACCAACTTTTAGATCTACTATAGCTGGGACATATTTTTGAAGTTGTTTCACTGCATGGGAATGAAGAGAGATTAGACTATTGGTTGGCTTGATGTGTGTGGGTAAAGTATAAGCTAACACAACTAATGGAAGATGATGGTTTCATGTATCCTACAGGTTCAGTTGTGGTTGCAGGAACTTGGTTGCAAACATACATGATTAGAAAGAATGGCATACATGCATTTGAAGACTATGAGAAACACAAAACCATTCTCATGTATTCGCACCTTGTTATAGCAACAAATGTTAAGTTGTTGAAGCATCATGCTAGACCAAAGACAAAACAACTATGGACACTTAGTAATGTTGATCATGAAGCAATATTGGATACTCTTAAACAAAGAGATGACCCTTCAGGCACACTTGAATAGCATTTTCAAGAATGGAAGGTAGAATTCTTATGTTCATTATGATTAGGTTCATTAGTGTTCTTTATTTAATACTGATATTTTATATACTATTACAATGTAGGTCTCTTGTTATGGTGAAATTTTTATTAGAGAATACATAATCCTGTTTTCTTAAAGAAGAAGTATTAATAGGTATTAATTTTGAAGTAAATTTAATCTATATGAAAAGCATTTGTAAATCAATATTTGTGCAATTGTAACAGTAAAATGTGTGCATACCATGTCATTTCCCACACAATTTTGTGTCTATTTTGAAGAAATGTCTTGATACATATACCTAGTGACTCAACATCTAAATTCAAGCTCATCTCTCTAGCCTTTTATCAATTTGCATACTTAAATCACTATACAATTAGCCCTATCCTATTCTTATTCACACACATCTATACATTTACCTTATTTTCCCATTTATCACATTCACCAATGGGTATGCCCTCATTTATCCATTAGCCACCTAGAATTGATTGTTAGCCACTTAGATTTAACTATTAACCCATTCTAGGACACTTCTTCAATTGCAAGGGTGACCTCATGGTCACAAACCTATTCCCTTTCATTTTAAAATTCAAAATTCAAACTTTTGGCTAAGTGGCATCATTCACCCACTTTGAGTTGACTAAACACATGTTTGGCATAATTTGATGATATAAGCTAGCATTAATAACATACAATATATTCATTATAATCATGAAAACATTCATTTATCTTATAGCATTGGAGCAATTAATAGTGAGACATTTTGATTCAATGTAATAAAAATGAGTAACAAATTTGAACATCTAGAGTTCTTGCAATTTGATGTAAAAATCTCTTGTATTGTTAGAATGAGTACTTGAATGACAATGAGGTGTTGAGGGAAATATTGTTTTCATTAGTATTCTTTGGAATGCTTGGGATATTGTTGTAATGGCATTGAATAAAGAAGGTCATCAATGGGAGTCACACAATCATTGCCATCAATGAAATTGACCATCTCTCACATGTAATGCTTGGGAGTTACATTGGGAGAAGTGGATCATCTTTCCATAATGTTATGGGTTCCTACTTAGTTGATATGTTCATAGTGGAGGGCTAGTTTTGGGAATTTGTGCTCTCGATGAGTTATTGGTCAAATACATTATCTATTCATGGATTCTATCTTGAGTGCTATCATAATTACACGTTGGGGTGGTTCGTGGTTTTAAACTATCAAGAATGGTTTTGATGGCAATTAGTTTGGGGAAACCACTTACATGGTTTTATCTTCCCATTGCTTTGTAAATTGAAGGAATTATATGGAGGTTTCATGGGTTATGCAAGTGTACTTAAGGCCTTCAAGGGCTCGAGACAGGTTTGGTTGAAAGAGTTTTTTTCTTTGAATCAATAAAGTTTCAATTGCTCAATTCATATTTTACTATTTTTCTTGTGTTTTCTACTTGTGCACAAGCCATTCAAGCATTTTTGTATAAAAACTTTATGTAGAAACATTATTACATGCCTTGATGTTATTTCAAGAGTGGAAGGTGTGGAGAACTGGGTTTTGAAATAAAATGAAGAGTTAAAGGTCTAAAAATGGTGTTTTTACCCTAGGGTTTGCAAATATCTCTGAGATACCAGAAGTTTCTTTGTTTTCTAAGCATATTGGGGCCTAAATAAAGATTTATAAGGTGGCGGTAGAGTCTGAAAGGTTATGGAAGTACTACATCCAATAAACCCTCAAGAATTACACTAAAAACAAGGGTTTTTTGATTTGACGGTTACAGGTCCGTACAAATGGAATCCAATTGCAGAATATTTGTTTTCTTGGCAATTTATTTTCTGCCCAAAGGTTTCAAGGGTCTGTGTGGTGTTTGAAGGTATGTTGCTTTGCATTTTTGGGCTAATTGAGTAGCCTGTTGAAGGGTGAATGTATAGGAAGTTGACGATGGTACAAAGGATTCTATGTTGTTTCTCATATATGTTGTGTAACTTGGATATGGGTGTTTGAATCAGTCATGTGTTCGTCTGATGTTTTGGAAGATTGTGGAGTAATTGGACAAAAACTAGTTTCTCACTATTACAAGGGTTTACGGGGGTTAAAGAGGGAAATGTGTATTCAGTTGCTTGTCAAGTTTTAAGGGAGTTTTGGATTGTTCAAAGAGGTTAGAATAATCTTGTTAGATGCCTCAAATGGGTAAGGTTCTTGAAAAGAATTTGTGATTGTGCCCTATTGTGCATCAAATTTTTCACCCTAATTCACTGGGTCCAATATAGCTGAGACTGATTTGGCGTGTTGGGTGCAAGAGAACCATCCCTAGCATGAAACATCGAATGTTGGAATAGTCTGTTTGAATTAGGTACAAGTTGAATGAAAGTTGCACCACTGCAACTTTACCTTTGCTTTTACATCTAGCAGCTTTTTCCCCTCAGCGAAAAGTCATCACCACAAGAAAAAAAAGAGGTGAGATAGCAAAAACTGAGAGAGGTTTTTGTAGATGGTCCTAACATGATCCCATAGCCTTAGACAGAGAGTCTATAAGCATCACGGTCTCTGAGAAATAGCCCTTCAAAGATTGCTTCCTTTTAGCACTTTGGACTCTTAAGGGAAATCACCGATCCAATGTAGCTCAAAGTGATTCACCGTATTTGGGTGCAAGAGAGGACCATCCCTAGTGTAAAAATACCCATCCAGATGTGTTGGAACAGTTCGTTTGGTCGTATGAGTTGTGGAATGAAATTTGTACCACTTTGCAACTTTACACTGCTTGCATCTAGCAATTTTTCCCTCCACTGAAAAGTCATCACCATAGGAAAACACCTTCAAGATAAAAAAACCAAGAGAGGTTTTGTAGATGGTCCCAACACTATCCCATAGCCTCAGACGCAGAGTCTGTAAGTATCATGGTCTTTGAGAAATAGCCCTTCAAAGATTGCTGCCTTTTAGCACTTTGGACTCTTAAGGGAAATCATTGGTCCAATGTAGCTCGGAGTGATTCGACGTATTTGGGTGCAAGAGAGGACCATCCCTAGCATAAACGTACCCATTTGGACATGTTGGAATAGTCTTTTTGGTCGTACGAGTTGCAAAATGAAAGTTGCACCACTTTGCAACTTTACATTACTTGCATTTGACAACTTTTCCCTCCATTGAAAAGTCATCACCACAAGAAAATGCCTTCGAGATAGAAGAAACCGAGAGAGGTTTTATTAGATGGTCACAACACAATCCCATAGCCTTGGACAAAGAGACTGTAAGCATCATGGTCTCTGAGAAATAGACCTTCAAAGATTGCTGCCTTTTAGCTCTTTGGACTCTTAAGGGAAATCGCCGGTCCAATGTAGCTCGGAGTGATTCGGCATATTTGGGTGCAAGAGAGGACCATACCTAGCGTAAAAATACCCATCTGGACGTGTTGGAATAGTTTATTTGGTCGTATGAGTTGCGGAATGAAAGTTGCACCACTTTGCAACTTTACACTTCTTGCATCTGACAACTTTTCCCTCCACTGAAAAGTCATCACCACAGGAAAACGCCTTCGAGATAGAAAAAACCGAGAGAGGTTTTTATAAATAGTCACAACAAAATACCATAACCTTAGATGGAGAGTCTGTAAGCATCGCGGTCTCTGAGAAATAGACCTTCAAAGATTGCTGCCTTTTAGCACTTTGGACTCTTAAGGGAAATCACCGGTCCAATGTAGCTCGGAGTGATTCGGCGTATTTGGGTGTAAGAGAGGACCATCCCTAGCATAAAAGTACCCATCCGGACGTGTTGGAATAGTCTGTTTGGTCATATGAGTTGCGGAATGAAAGTCGCACCACTTTGCAACTTTACACTGCTTGCATCCGACAACTTTTCCCTCCACTGAAAAGTCATCACCACAGGAAAACGCCTTCAAGATAGAAAAAATAGAGAGAGGTTTTTTTAGATGGTCACAACATGATCCCATAGCCTTAGACAAAGAGTCTGTAAGCATCACGGTCTCTAAGAAATAGACCTTCAAATATTGCTGCCTTTTAGCACTTTGGACTCTTAAGGGAAATCATTGGTCCAATGTAGCTCAAAGTGATTCGGTGTATTTGGGTGCAAGAGAGGGCCATCCCTAGCGTAAAAATACCCATCCCAATGTGTTGGAACAGTCCGTTTGGTCGTACGAGTTGTGGAATGAAAGTTGCACCACTTTACAACTTTACACTACTTGCATCTAGCAACTTTTCCCTCCACTAAAAATTCATCACCATAGGAAAACGCCTTGGAGATAGAAAAAATTGAGAGAGGTTTCTGTATATGGTCACAACATGATCCCATAGCCTTGGACGGAGAGTCTTTAAGCATCATGATCTCCGAGAAATCGACCTTCAAAGATTGCTGCCTTTTAGCACTTTGGACTCTTAAGGGAAATCATCGGTCCAATGTAGCTCAGAGTGATTCGGCATATTTGGGTGCAGAGGACCATCCCTACTGTAAATGTACCCATCGGGCGATGTTGGAGCGATCTATTTGGTGGTATGAGTTATTGGAATGAAAGTTGCACCACTTTGCAACTTTACCTTTGCTTGCATCAACAACTTTTCCCTCCACTAAAAGTCATCACCATGGAAGCATATACGAGACTAGCAAAAATTGAGAGGAGTTACGTAGATGGTCCCAACATAATCCCATATCCTCGAGGCCGAAGATTTGTAAGCATCAGATTCCTTAAATAGCCACTCCAAAGGTACTTTACCTTTTTGCACTTTGGACTCTTAAGAATCGCCCGGTCCAATGTAGCTGAAGTGATTCAACGTATTTGGGTGCAAACGGGACCATCCCCTAGAGTAAGCGTACCCATCGCGGGCGTGTTGGAGCGATGCTGTTTGGTGCGTGCGAGTTGCAGAATGAAAGTTGCCACTTTGCAGCTTTTACCTTTGCTACATATGGCAGCCCCTCCACTAAAGGGGTGCTCATCCTGGGGAAAATGTCTCACGAGATAGCTAAAAAACTGAGAGGGTTTTTGTATGGTCCCAGCTGGAATCCCATAGCCTAGATGGATAGTTTGTAACCCCATCATGGTCTCCAGAAAATAGACCTTTAAGATTGTTTCCTTTTAGCACTTTGGACTCTTAAGGGAAACTAGTGGGCAACATAGTTAACTTCTTCACAAACTTGGTTTGAAGTAATTTCATTCTTTTTTGTGCATTTAAAATGGAGTTTTAAGCCTTCCACCCTAAAAGTGACCTCTAAATAACATTAAACACCTTAACTACCTCATTCTTATTTTATTTTTTTGCAAACAAGCATTTTCATTCAAGAGGTCGAGCTTTCATTTTTGCTTGTTGGATTGAATGCAGACTATGACAACTTTCTTTTTCAAAAATTGTTCAACATCATTGAACTAAGAATTTATCACACATCTATTGAGAAACAAAGGAGTACCACAAACTAAAACACATTACACTTCAGTTCTCACTGACTTCATGTACTCTTCAACATCTCTCTTCTCTAAAAGTGACATCTAAATCACTTCAAACACCTTAACTACCCTAAAAGTGACCTCTAAATCACTTCAAACACCTTAACTACCTCATTCTTATTCATTTGCTTTTCAAACAAGCATTTTCATTCCAAGAGGCTGAGCTTTCATTTTTGCTTTCAAAGAAAAATCTTCCTATGCCACTATTACACTGTACAGGTAAACTAGGTTTTGTATATTGGACCTATATTAAGCTACCACTCTCAAGTACCAATGTAACAATGATACAAAATAAATTTTGAGACTGCAAGAAGACATCTAATAACTCTTGAGTGTACTAAAAGAATTCTTATGATTTTTGAAGAATGCTGATAACTCTACTCAGTTGTCTTATGTTTTCAATATCATACAAATTGAACCCTGACATCAATAGACTTTGTATATCAAGCTACCACAATTCAAGTTTCAACGATGAATATTTATCATGCATGTTTTAAATGACTTTCAAGTTTATAGTGGTTTTTTGTTTATATGATTTTATGTGATATTCTAATCGCAATTCATACTTCTAGGCTGCACATCTATATATATATATATATTATTTTTACATTTTTTCTCCATTGTTTGGCCCCTACACTGCAGGTAAATGGCTACATAGCATGTGGAATGAGGGGGCAGCAGGCCTGAGACCCTTTTAAATTTTGTTTGAGTGCTTTCTTTTCATTTTTTGTGAGTTTCGTGCCAAGTTTCCTTAAAGAAATGTGGTCTCATAGAATTCCATCACAAGCTAATGCAATTGATAGCTGCTCCTAGTTATTAGTTATGTAATGTGAAGTAATTGCATAACTGCTTAGGTTGACTTTGTAAAAACTATATTGTTATTGAAATTTTTTCATCTATCAGCATCTAGTTGTTACTTATGCATGTGAAGTAATGCTTTGAGTTTGAAAGATGTGCAATGCAATGTAATCAACAATATGAATATAAACTACATAATATTTAACCATTCTTTTTATGCTATTGATATTTAACCATTGCTCACTTGATTAAATTTTTAAAGAGTTTAATCATGCACATGAGGAAGAAATTAAATTTCGATTGTCAACTTCTATGTAAAAATTTATCCAATAATCAAGTGTATGTCCATATACAAAAATGGCATCAGCACGAACTCAAACAAAGTTTTACAATATGTGGCATATGCCATCTCGATATCTATTCAAAATTTACATGCCAAAATGTCTATCTCATCCTAAACTACCGGTGGATCATCAAAATGGAGCCTCTTTGAAGCACTGGATTTTTGCACAAGAAAAGTCAAACCACAATTGAGATTAGTTATACTATATAATTTAAAATTGAATAATTAACATAAAAATCAATACACATTGAATTATAATTGAACTCTAAAATTGAAATCTTGATTACCTGAAATATATGTCTCTTCGAAGGGTCAGGAGTCCAAGAATATACCCCTATCAAAGAACTAACTAAAACAACTTTTGTAACATCAATCTATATATGTGAACAAAAACATGAAATTGATCCAAGTTAGCATAGAATTGTTAGTAATAAGAACATATTTACCAAGCACAAAATAAAATAAACACATACCTCTTTAGGCTGATCTTTTTTTGTATCTCCTTTAGGTGTTTCAACACCTCCTCCTTGATGTGTTTCAACACCTACTCCTTCAGCTGTTTCAACACCTCCTCCTTCAAGTGTTCGAATACCTACTCCTTCAGGTGTTGTGGCACTTATCAACAATGATGTATAGCTCACAACTGCATGTACATAAAAATGACAAGCACATATGAAACTACCAATCGATTTCAATGTATGCATAATCAATAAAAGATCTCACAAATCTTAATTCAATCAAATTTAAGTTCAATTACCTTTTCCTTATCTAACAGTTATTGTGTCCACATAGTCTGAAGCATCACACCTAAGCTCGCACTAGGTGTTTTCCTGGCAGAGAATAAGATAAACATATAGGATTATATATAATTTCATTAATGACAATTCAAATGACAAAACAAGTATATACAATAAAAAAATGTAAATGAGTGAGTGCGAAAATACATATTGTGTGTGTCTCGAGGCCAAATGAAATGGCCCTAAGGGTGCTATCAGTCACCCATGTGAGCTCCTCCTCAGACATTAACTGTTAAATAGACCATGCAAATAAATATTAGTACTTGATACTATCTCTTATTAATATTCATTTTTTTTAAAATGTAAGTTATGAATTTACACCTTAAATGTTACTTGTGTAACTACTCCAATGTCCACCTCTCTAGTAGGAGAGGACTCTGTAGGGTGTGCTCCACTCCCCTGCATGTGATCTGCTATAATATCCACATCTTGGATGTCATAATCAGAAGTGTCTAATGGCTGCTCAGGGGGCTATACAATAGGACCCAAGCATATTTGCTAGCACGTATTGCAAATATGTGGCACACAAATATGTGGACCTGAGGAGGATGATGTAGTAGCACTGGATCCATCACTAAGATCACCAGACTGTGGCTGAGCTACTGAAGAAGTATGGGAAACCAAAAGACCACTCAAAGAGTGAATGGCCTAGATAGTTTGTGTGGATGCATCCTCTATAATATCTAGATGTTGTACTGGAGGTGGCGGAGGAAGGGTAGGATGGGGAACATGTGGGTGCCTGACTACTCTAGCTGCCCCTGGCCTATCCCGGGGCATACCTACACCAACGCCCTGGAAGGGTTTAATGTCAAAGTAATTGACATGATGCCCTAACAAAAACTCAGCATATAATTTTTTAATAAAGTAAAAAGGTACATCAAGATTATTATTGGGTGGTTTATCAAAAACCATACACCAACGATCCCAAAATTTATCTACTATGGCCCTATGCGTGCACCATTTCATAGAAAGTTTTGGTTTGTTAACATTAACTGGCAAACCAGTGTTGGGGTTAATAAATAAAGAGGCTATTTGGGTTTTTTTTATTTGGAGATCTTTCACATCATCATAAGACAATACACATGCATAATATTACCTCATGGTTTCTCGCCACAAATGAAAGGAATTATGTTGGGTGGAGAGGGTTTCTACATTTGTAATTATTCCTGTCAATGTGGTTGACATACGGGATAATTGAGGCATTTTTTTATAAACATCACAAATGCCCCTCAATTGCTCCAATTTTTCATGAATTAAGTCTTCAATTGATGGTTGCGAAGGTGGTGGAGTATTTGGCATTTCTGCATTTTGATTCTCAACTGGTGGATTTTCATTCTCAATTGGTGGATTTTGTGCATTCTCATTCTCGGCAGCCATAATGCCTGATTAAAGTTAAAAAATAATTAATATAATTAAAATTAGACAATATAAATGAAACACTATTTTTGAATCAAAATCCATTAAAAACATTCATTTTTTTTTTTTATCAAAATCCATTCTAAACTCAATTGTTTCATAAAAATTCAATCAAAACCTATTTTTGAGAAAATCCACAAAAAACATTCATTTTTTTTAAAATCCATTCCTAAATTTAAAATTTTCATAAAAAATTCAATCAAAAACCCTAACGTGAAAAAAATTCCCACAAAAAACATTCATTTTTATCCAAAATCCATTCTAAACTCAATTTTTTCGCCAAAATTCAATCAAAAACCCTATTTTAAAAAAAAAAACACAAAAAACCATATGAAATTATTCAAATCTAAATCAAAATTGAATTAAATCAAATAAATAAATAAAAACTTACCTTTCCAAATTGGATTTTTCCCAAATCGGATATACGTTATGCGAAGAAGCAATTCACTATGTGCCCATGGGTTCTTCATTGTCAAATAACTTAAAAATAACGACTGACTTTTTCTATATATGCTTTTTGCAAATCGGATATCCGATCCAAATCGGATATCCGATTTGTAAAACTAGGTTTGGTGTTTGGTATGGTGACACCTAAGCCTAAAAAAATTCAACACGTTCTTTTCACATTTTTTAGTCGATGAAAGGCGTGTTTTTTTCCTCATTGCCACTTTTTGGCCCACCATGGTCCTGCACATACCCACTTGGTGAAATGGAGAGGATGACCTGTTGAAGATTCAACATGGTTATCTGAGTGAGAGGTTAGCCATCTTGGTTTTCCTCTAGCTCCCGAGGAGTGATAGGGTCACTTTTCAAATTACCCCAAGTGTCTGATGCAGTATCTAGGGCATACGAGCAATCTTGCATCAAGTTGTGATTGTTTTCTCTCAATAAGGGCTAATCAGTTTAAGTATACCAAGTATGACAATTGGTATTTTCACCTTGGTTTCATCTGGCATTCTACACTTCAATGGACTAGCTCATTAGCATGACATGGTGACTTCGATGGGACCTTATCTCATGTCCCTTTGATGTGATGATAGTGTTAGCATTAGTAGTGAATGGGCATGATGAAGTTACATCGGCGAGAGGTTCTCTTATCAATAGGATGACATTCAATGTTCCTTTGATAGCCTAATGAATTGTTGACATTACTGATGAGCAGCATCAAAGAGACTCAGAAGCAGTTGTAGGACAAAAATATAAGTCCCTCCAATGGAGTGATAAGGTG
>VDFB02202285.1:0-15076 GCA_007258455.2 Sequoia sempervirens
ATCATAAACAACATTAACAACAAATAATCTCATTTAATAGCTCAACATAATAGTATAATACCGAATAGAATTGGTTGTTTATCAATAATATCAACTATTTGGAGCATGAGATAACTACAACATTTCACAGTATAAGATCATCATTCATTTACAATTTGTAGCAAGCTCTAGGTAAAGGAAAACAAATACTGAACCATAGGAATAAGTACAGCTTAGATTAGTGCTATATATCCATTGGAGGAGTCAAATTTATAAGCATCTAAGGGTTTATGACAAATTTAACACATAACATATAAGATCCTTGATAACATTTCTTTACAATCTCATCAATATGTATTCTAACACAATACTACTTATCAAATCCTTATATAGAACATATCCACCTACAATCCCATTCAAGCATTTTAATTAATTCCTTGAATTAAAGCTAAAACAAGAATCATACACACCAATAACAAAGAGGATGAACTAGCAAACTTCTTGATCATTTTATTCAAAATTCAAAGTATGTTTGTACAATGGAGAGACATGAGTTTGAATTAATCATATCAATTCAAATGCTAGTACTGTCATAAAACATCAAATCCCCATGAATTCAAAACCTACTACATAATGACTCAAAACCTAAATTGCATTTTCCCTAAAACCATCAGACTTTACAATTTTCTCTGCAACTTCATTTAGACTCGACCAAAAATATCTAACTTGCTAACTCGTACTTCTGGCATTGAAATCCTTTTTATAGAAAAAGAAGGAGCAAATAAGCATCGAGCCAGAAAGCACACATGTCACCAGCCAATTGGACCGCCTTGTGATATTCCAAAAAATTGTTACAACAACAATCTCCCTTGAAAATCTTCTTGTTCATCATGTCCGCTGAAAATGATTGATGCAACAACAAAAAATTTCAAGAATTTTGCACCTAGATTGTCACCAAAAAACAAAACTAGAATCTATTGTAACTATAACAGCTGATTTGTCAACTGTTAGCAGCCTACTCCTTTTCACTCTTCCTCAGTTAAATGTACATTTACCCATTTCTGGTACTCTTCATTAGTTGGCCAATCAAAATTGATCACCTCATTCACCTTGACACTATAAGGTTTGTACTTAACTGCCACCTAATTCACTTCTCTTTCAAAAGACTCCAAGAATGAGCTAGTACTAATGATTTTGTCCATACAACTCACCAACAAATCATAATCTGAGTCATCACAAATTAATCTAATTTGATCATTGATGACCTCATTTTCCCAATCCTGCCACTGTTGGAGTGATCTGATATTTCCTTGCTCATCAATTATGTCAGGTAACAATGTGCTGCTCCAATCATCAAAGTTCTTCACCAACTCTTTGATCTTCCTAATCAAGTCATCTGGTAAGGTCTGAAAACCTTGCAATGACTTAACTAACACCTGAGTAGGATTTAATGAGTTGGGCCTATTATTTATATCAAACCTTGAGTCTTTATACATTATGTCTAAATCATTGGCCCTAGGGATCCAATTTTCAATAATTGGTATTACTACCTCTTGATCCCTATCAATATTCTTTTATAGCATCTAATAATAAAGAATATAAAGAATACACAGATGACAATTTATCATCAACTTTCTCATTCAAATGCCTCAATACAGTATTAACAACCTCCCTTTTCCTTAAAAGTACTCCCTTCTCACTTACCTTCAAGGATGCTTGTAACTCTGCAATTTTGTGCATAAGCTATTTCTTTGTAGGATCAACAAAGCATTCTATTTTTTATCAATTAGCTCCAAAGTAGGGTTGAGGGAAGGATTTTGGTTGCGGGACCCCGGTGTAGAAACAATGGGAGATGCAGGAGGTATTGACCCTGATGTGGAAAGAGATGTTCTGATCCCTGGAGCACTTGATGTCTCCCCAATCTGCTTGTACTTTAATCTATCCACCTCAGTCTGCAGCTCAACATTCCTTTGCTGCATCTTGCTATATTCCCCAATTATGAAATTGTGTACTTCTCCATTAGGCTTTTCTTTTCAGCCTCCTCTCTTTCAGCAGTCTTTTGGGCCAATTTGGCTACATTTACAGTCAAATTAGTGGCCTCTGTGGTTGAGGTCTTTGAAGCTCTCTTTATTATCAAACCTCCTCTTAAATTTGGGTTAATATTAGTAACATTTGGCTTTCTCCCTTGAGGGGCCAAATCCCAAATTGCCAAGGTCTCATATTCTTCACTAAAGGAAGAATCTTGCAATGCTGCCTTGACCTCTTCTTCAAAATCTTGCAAGGGATATTTGGAATTCAAAATAGTGTTAAAAGCTACAACATCTGCAATGTCCCACTTAGCAAAAATCAAGACACCAGCTTGATTTACCAATTTTCTCCCCTCTTCAGGAGTGATGCTCTTGAATTCTTCCATTAATTCAGCTCTCACTTCATCATCATTCTCCTGGTCACATCAGTAGATTAATCATAGTGTCACCTTGGAATCACATCACCATGAAAGAACTTCATCCAACATCCTTATGATTGCAGGTACCACCAAATAGGTATTTGTCAGATCTGTCTTCCTCGAGCGAGGGAAATTCAGGAAGAGAAGAGGAAAGTGAGACATGTAGTATGTCTAAAAGAGGGAGATCAACTAGAGGTCAAAAGATTAGAAGAAAATTTTGTAAACGCATGGAATTTTTTCTTGCTGAAGGGGGGTCATGTTTTTATGATGATGAGAGCATAGGTGATGTCGAGGTGCCCTTGAGGTACAAACATCTATGGAAACAATGGGTACCCAAGGAACTTCCTCCAATAAAAACTATTTTTTTTGTCAACAAGAGAATATATCACATAGCACCATTGTGATTACATGGTTTGGGCCTATTTTGCATGGACGACATAAAGGTCTGTTACGACAAAGTTATTGAATTGATGAAGTATGTTGGACCCTTTTATAGTTACAAAGATTGGATGCAACTGGTTCAATATACACGAAGTATGCGTAGGTATGCACTGTCAGCAAATTATATACAACTAAAAGATAAGGATCAAAATAAAGGAGTGGCTATGTACATTGACGGAAGGCCAAAAGCATCGTGAATATTGTAGGGTTTATAAACAAGATATGACTCGGTCAACAACAAGCAACCCAATTGCATATTTGAGGCGACGAGGGAAACCGTGTATCTCAGATGTGTGATGTAACCAATAACTCAGAGGGGAAGAGTTGCTAATCGACATAATTTTGAATTGCTTAGTTACAAACATAGTTATTATGGGGGTGGTACGTACTATGTACAATTTTACCCAACCTCCAATTAATAACTCCAATATACCATTTTATTCTTATGTTTTTTTTGTAAGTCTATTGGTTTTATTTCGGTAATGTTTTTTTATATTTAATTTTGTCACGCTGGGAAATTGATCGCATCGAGAAGGCCTTCACCCAAAGCACGATCGCGGATGATCTTCGTGCTTCTACCCCGACAGTTTACCTCATTGTAATTGTACAACCAGATACAAGCAAAAAATGTTTTATTATTATTTTTTTCATAAGTTTATTGGGTTAATTTCTATAATATTTTTAATATTCTTGTTGCAAATGACCCATCGTGGAAAGGTACTAGTAGTAGACGAAAATTCATAGGAGGTACTAATATTATGTGATGATGACATCGCTTATTCAACAAACCCTCTCAATATGATAAGGAAGACCCAAAAAAAATGCAATGAAGAAATCCTTAAGTTGTTATTCATAGTGCCTCAAATAGATGAGTTAAGAGAGAGGGTTAAAATATTGACTGAGAGATCACAAAACTTGCAAGTAAGCTGTCATGAGGTCTTTAATGATAACATAAGTTCATTCATGGTTTTATATTTTGTACTCTTTTATGTCATGAACAAAAATATGTGTTGTTTTTACATATTTTTTGCATCCTCATGATGCTCCTCGCCATGATCAAGGTACTGCAAGTGCTGCCTGAGGAGTAGGGGTTGGTACAAGTGTCCATTTTGATCTTCTTGTGCATACATCACATCATCTGACCCCATCATTCGTGCCTATATTGTCATCTAAAATGTCAGCAACACATACCATGCAGACATCCATTAGTGCACCCTCTGGCAGCGAACACATGCCAGAACATGCGTCAGGACATGTACCTGGGGATGCAGAGGCCAGTAGTACTGGTTATATTTTAGCAGCATTTCCTGGATCTTCCCGTATTACTAGTATGGGAACATTGTCGGTGACATTTGTGGTGACCGAGGATTTCATTCCCATAAAGACAGAGAAGGTCCCAGGTACTTTAAAATGTTTTAATCATTATTATATATAATTCAATTGAAATTTACTTATTGATCACTCTTTTTAGACTATTGATCCCATGATCATTTTTCAAGAAATGATGTTTTTTATAAACATCTAAGTGATATTACATTGGAGCTCTTTGGGCCCACCATACGTACATGGTGGAATGCCCAAAATCAAGATTTAAAAGATGAGCTCATTAACTGTTTAGTTGTGTTGTTTGGTGATAAAAAATTCAACTGAACCAAGGTCCTTAAGAAAGCTGGTACCTATCTAAAGTATGTGAGGGACCAATATAGGTCACATTTAGGGAAGAACAAAAATTACGAGCATCCCCCCATGATTCCGGAGAGGGAGTGGAAGGACCTGGTGTCAGATGGAAAGGAGAAGGCTGAAAAGAAAAAAGGAAAGACACCACCGGGCCAAGGAAGGTATGTGATACTATTAACAATGTAATTATATATTGATTACTCTTTCTTTTTACATAATCTAACATATTTCAAACTTTTCATAAGCTTCCCGACACATCAAAGGCAACAAAGGAAAGACTAGAAAAACACAGGCAACACAAACTTGGCTCTGGTGGTTATATGCAATTAGCCGCACGAATTGTAAGTATCAATAAATAAAATATTGTATCCAAATAATAAATTGAAAATAATTTTGGTTTTATCACACCATAGAAGCAAAATTCATGATCTTATGCAAAAATGTAGGGCTTTGAATTCAACAGAGTTCCCACAAAAGAGGACTTGAAGATTGCCTTCCAACAAGGCTATGGAGTTGTGGTTGAACGCCTAAGAGTCTTGACTGGGCAAACACAATCTTCCACTACATCTGACCCACAGGTAAATAAACTCAATAAAGTTTATTTAAAATTGAATACTTGTGCAATCTATTCAATATTAATTTCCACCATAAAGTAATTACATGCCTATTTGTTTTAAACATTCAAGCAATGATAATAATCGTGACATGACATTAGAATGCAAACGGGTGGGAGGGTGGAGCACAACTTCTGCGTGATGAAGGTCATGGTGTGCATCCCAGTACTTTAGAGCATGTAGAGCGTGATCAACATGTTGAGCATGATCAGGCTAGAGAAGATTAGGAACATGATGTGGCCCCATCAGGTAAAGAGGACCACTCTAAAGTTATTTTAAACATACTTAATTGCAATTGGTGTATTAATTAATGTAACGTTTCATGTTTCAACTTTAGAGCATGTAGAGCGTGATCAACGTGTTGAGCATGATCAGGCTAGAGAAGATCAGAAACATGATGTGGCCCCATCAGGTAAAGAGGACCACTCTAATGTTCTTTTAAACATATTTATTTTCAATTGGTGTATTAAATAATGTAACCTTTCGTGTTTCAACTACAGATCAAGATTTAGAGGGTGTTCAACATGTTGAGCATGAGTCTATAATAGAAGTTCAGGGACATGATGTGGACTCATCAGGTAAAAAGAACCACTCTAATGTTCTTTTAATTAATGAAATACTTGTAACAATAATAATAAAACATATCAATTTAACATTTCTTTGTTATTGCAGCAGACCCCCCTTGCAACGGCATCCATGTCGTGAGCAGATGACTAGGCATACATTAAGATCACGAGCAGAGGGCAGAACAACTAAAGGGGGGATAGATGATTTAGAAAACAATACTCCACTTTAGATTTTTTAGCTTTAAAAAAGAAACAAAAAAAGTGATTGTAATCATATCATGACAACCATATTTTTGATAATATGTAAAAATTGAAAGAATGAATATTATATGTTAATGAATGGATGTGAATATGTTAATTAATGAATGTTATATGTTAATGAATGAATGTTATATGTTATGAATGGATGAATGAATGAATATTATATGTTATTAATGGATGAATGAATGATTAATGTTATATGATTGGGTATAGGGAATTGAGAGTGATGTGAGGGGGGGCAAGGGGCCAAATGAGCTTCCACCGTCACGTGGTTGGCCCTATTAAGTAGAGAATATTAAACTATTCTCGAAACAAAGAGAAGCTCAATAAGGTAATGCACTTTTCAATATAAGAAATGCATTGTTTGAAGTATCAAACCAATATGCAAAGATGAAAGAAAGTGCTAATTTTTCACTATGGTGGCAACAAAATGATTCTTTATACCCTGAATCCATGCTCTGCATCATAATTTGAAGTTGTTTCCATTCCAATGTTCTGAGTTTAGTTTGTTTGTATGGCTTTGTATGAATACCACATTGTGTTGTGTGTGGATTTGGTTTCAAAGCTCCGTTTCTTCTATTTTTAGTGTGACATAACTCTAAAATTTGACTTTTGGCATAACAAGTTAGTGGAAAAATTGACAGCTTTGAAGGGTTTAGAGGTTCGATTGAGATAGATACACAAATATTTGGATTTTGTTGTTGATGGGAGGCTTCCACTTAACCATGAAATTTTGTACCATTTGTAGGTATGCAAAAATTTCTCTACTTACATTCATTCTTGATCATAAATGTTCTAAATGATATTAATGTTTCAAACTTATGATTCGTTTCATTGTTATAATGATGAAAATGTTATACTTTTCTATACATTCAAACATTCTCTTTCCCCCTACCCTTTGCTCTCTCCCCCTCCTTTTAGGAATTTTCTTTGTCATAAAAGATTCACATTTCTATCTCATTTACACAAATTTATCTAAAGCGCTAGGAGTGAATAAAAATATGTAAAAGATCATGGATTATGTCTAAAAAACAACTTTCCATCTTATAGCTAATTAAATCCTTAATATTTGAATAGTTTAGAGCTTGAATAATGCTTGTATATGCATGTGTAGCAATAAGGGAGCCTATGTGAAGATTGAAATTTAAAACATCACTTTGGTATTTTACCTTAGGTAGTGAAATGATATTTTGAGTAATACAAACCTACACACACATTGATATTTTTTGGCATTGCATTGAGGAATTTTTTTCTCTTATACCTACCCTCCTAGACATGGAGGTATATAATATTGGTTTCTGGGTTTTTTCTGTAAGTAGTTAATTTCATAGAGGAAGACTAAAATCTTCTTAATGTCTTGTCACGTGTGAAAGCATATGAATCACTTGCTGAAGGCACCATTTTGTATTCATCCAAAAAATGGTTTGTTCTTTCTTTTATGTTTCTTGCATGTGTTGTTTTTAGGCTCTAGAGATGTAGCTCGACTCTTTCCTTTGCACTTTTCATCTATTTTGATGATTACAGTAGATTTTCCTCATAATTTTTTATGTAGATCTGTTTGTAACCTTATTTTCTACCAATCAATTTGCAAACCAGTCACATATTAAGGACCATTTAACTAACTTGTAGTCATCCATTACTTCATATGTTGCAGGTTGTGTCTATGTGCCAATAAATCCTAATGATTGTGAGAACTTTAATCCTACAAGTGTACCCAATCTTTCTCAAGTAAAAGTCTTACCTTATTTTATAGTACTTTAAATGGTTAATTGAAGGTGCTTCTTTAGATGTGAGATAGTTGAACCCTGGATTAAAATATGGTATTAGATGGATAGTATAATGATAAAACTAAGGTCCATTGAACACAAATTACGAACATAATTTACTGGACTATGAATAGTGTTACAATTATAATTATTTCTCCTTTACCTACCTTTGCATTAATGAAAAAGATAGCAGATATTGGAAGTTCATTACATGTCTCATGTATGTGTTAGTATTTTAATTTTTTTAAGTTGTTCAAGAGCTTGATTAGGTCAAGAATATGTTCTACAAGCTCTGTTCTCTTGACACTGCTCAACATTTTCCCTACACATTTTCTCTTCAATCCAGATGTTTCTTAACTCCTTCCCTTGTTAGCCCTTGGTTGTTCTCAAGTGTAATGCTTTTCTATGCATCTTGCGTCTGCATGTATGATCAGTCATCTCTTATGAAGCATGGATAACCTTTCATGGAATTGTTGTTGTGATTAGACAATTGCCATTGTGAGAATAATCATTTAATTTGTAGATAAGTCTTTTCATATTATTTGACTTGGTATTGTAAACTTGTCTTTGCAGGATTCTCTAGGGGGGAACAACAGAACTGTGATGATAGGTAGAGTTGTACAACACCATAAATCATTTGGCATTATCAATATATTGCTTATAGAATACTCTATGCAAGTAAAATGGAATGTGCAATAACAATTGGTCTCAAATTCAAATATGAATATAAGTACATTATACACAAGAAGATGGTATCTATTCTATGATTTAAAGAACCCCAAAATAAGAAAATTAATAGGTTTCATCTATTTACTTGCTCTTAGACACTTGTTTAATTGGCGAGACCCTCAAAATATCTTGTTGATAACCAACAGTGTTCAAAACTCATGAAGAGGTCAAATTAGTGTGACATTGGATCTATCTTGCCGACGAGAGTCATCAGCAAGACATGGACTATCGGAGTGAGTTTTCTATCCTGTGCCGATGATTGATCTCTCATTGATGGGTTGGCTTCGGTGGTCATCGCCAAGAGTCTCTACGATGACATGGTGTAGGTCTATTTAAAACTCCTGAAGAGGTTAGATCAGTGTGACATTGGATCTGTCTTGCCGACAGAAGTCATTGACAAGACATGGACTATTGGAGTGAGTTTTCTATCCTGTGTCGATGATTGATCTCTCATCGATGGGTTGGATTCGGTGGTCATCGCCAAGAGTCTTCACGATGGTACATTTCAACGAATATTTTTTTTAAAAAAATTGCATTGTTTCGTCGCAATTTCGACGAAGTCCACCAACGAATCACTAAAAAGGTCTAACAAAGTTGCTATAGCTATGACAAAGGCTTCGTCGTAACTCCTTTCCCATTTTTTCAAAATGGCAACAAACTTTTGGTGTTGTTTCGATGCTTCAGAAGAGCCATTGCAATTACATTTTGGTTATAATTTGTCGGTGGATACACAAAGTTGTCGTTGATATTCCTATGAACATCTGAGTCATTTTATGATGTTGACGACGAAAAAATCTGCGCCGTTATTTCGACATTTAATTCGTCATTAGAATTTTGACGAAAAAATGGTGACAAAAATTCTTTCGTCAATTCGTCGATTTTTCGACAAATGTTTGTCAAACGACTGCCGAATGTTTGTCAGAAAATGGAGTCAAATTCAGTAGTGCCCTTAACCATTTTCCCCCTTCTGCATGTGTGTTTGCAAACTTTTGTATGCAAATTTTTCAAGAAAATAGGTGTTGAAAGGTGGTCAACAAGTCAACAGAGTGTTTCAAGTCAACTAAACCCTATTTCAAGCTTGGAGACAACCTATAGTCTATTTTTTGCAGATTTGACTCCGTTAACTCGACAAAAAGACAAGTGCAGATCTGGATCTACAGAATTGACCTTTGAATTTGCAGAATTCTGGAGGAGGACTGATTTTCCATTAGTGGCGAATGAGTCCCACCTAAAGGCTAAAAAAGGTGATTTTGTTAGAATCCAGTTTTTGACAGTTGAAAAGCAGTTTCATGTGTTTTTACCAATAGGACGACTGATTCGCCATCAGTGGCGAATGAGTCCCATTGGTGATTTACAGTGATTTCTGCCAGTTTTGAGAACATTCCATATTCAACAATCAATTCCCAGGTGTACTTTGTTTGTCCTTGTTCAATTCTGTTTGCATTAGTCTACATTTCTATTTCATTTTCTACATATCACATTGTGTTTTAAAACATTGCATATTGCATTAGTTTAGCATTCATAATCAATCAATTTCATCACTTAGTTGCATTCACATCATTGCATTTAGTCATAATTACATCATACAATCCTTTATTTGAGTGAACCACCACAATTTTAGCGTTCTATCTCTCTCCTTTTAGGTGAAAGATCCTAAGAGTGTAAGAGAAGCACATAGAACCACAAAATTGTTGGTTCACATTAATGCCTACATGGCCCGACCCATATAGCTAGAGGCAATGCCTCTCATTGAAGTGACCCAAAAATGGACCTTCAAAGCATATCTCAAAAAATAACAATGGAAGTAGCACCCCAAAAATGCAATTATTCGCGTCTCACCTCGGTTCACAAGCATACTTGTAAGAGAATTCAAAAGATTTCATGAATTTTGTTGGAGTGAACTCATTCTATACCACCCATTTCATAACATTGACATTGTATTTGGCTCCTTTGAACATAAAATTATAGCACAATGGGAAAGGTTCTCTTCTACATACAAGCCATGACATGTACACTACACACCAACAAGGCCAGCTGAAACGTTAGATGCTAGCAGTAGCTCCAACATTTACCTTGTGCTTCAAGGAAACAACCTTGAAGAATGGTAGGTTCTCTCAAGTTTACACCTGAACCTTCTTTTACAACTTGATGCACTAGACATACTTGGTCGATGCTACATTGACTTGCATCATGAATGGAAAGATACCAGCTTCAACCCACTACAAAATAATTTTTCTACTACTTTCATATACTCCAATCGCCCAAGCTTTCAAGTACACCATGTTCTCAATGAACACACCCATACTACCTTCTCTACTTACCAACATAAAGCATTTGATATCATTTTGTCTCATCTAAGAACTCATCCATTGCAACCACCACTAAAGCTAATTATTCAAGGAACTGCAGGAACTGGAAATTCACACCTCATAAAACAAATTAGTTCAACACTCATTAGTTTAGGTCCAACTCACTAGTCACCATTACTACTTCTTGCACCAACAGGTGTTGCTGCATTCAACATTCAAGAATCGACAATTCATTTTTCCCTTCACACTCCAATAAAAGAAATGGCCCCCATGTACTTTATTCGGTACATTTTGATAGATGAGATGAGCTTCATAGGTCCAAAGTTGTTACAACGGATTGACATGAGGCTACGAGAAGCATTCCCTATCCATATCAACCTGCCTTCTGGAGGGAAATCAATAATTCTTTTTGGTGACTTGGGCCAACTACTGCTAATTATAGATATCCCCATGTATGCGTCTACTTCCTATGGTGGAACACTATGGTGCAACTTCACAGCAATGATAACTTTGACCAGAATATTTCTACAAGTTGGTGATGCTCCTTTCCAAATAGCTTTTCATGCACTTCTCTCCAATCTATGAAATGCATAGCCTACACAAGAAGACTGGAAAGTTCTAATGTCACGTTCAAGTTTCTCGCCCAACTCTATAGAAAACTCTATTTTCTTGTCTACCATACATCTTTTTGTGAAAAATGAATTGGTGTTACTACACAACAAACGTATGTTGTTGTCTTTGGAAACACCTGTTTCCCTTTCCATTGCAAAGCAACTTAGGGGGTCAACATACTCAAATTCATATGAAGAACAACTTCAAGCTCAAATTTTGTTATCTATTGGGCAAGAGGTCATGTTATGTTCAAATTTATGGGTCGAAACAAGGTTCGTGAATGGTGCACTTGGTCAAGGAAAAGTAATTGTATACAATGACGATGAAAAACCTCCTCAACTTCCCTTGTTTGTTGTTCATTTCAAACATTACATTGGACCAACCTAGGACCATAACAATCCAAACAATGTCCCAATAACCCCGCTAAGTTGTGGGCTTTGTTGTCAAATTCCACTTAAAATGGCATGGGCCTTGACAATACACAAGTCACAAGGACTAACACTTCCAAGGGCCACAATGGACATTGGCAACATAGATCAACAAGGGCTGACATTCATAGCCATTTCATGAGTTCCTAATCTACAAAGTCTTCACATACACCCATCCCTCACATTCCAAAGATATGCATGCATGCAACAAATCCCATATGTTTCTCGCCGGAAAAACGAAGAGAATCATTTGAAAGCAATGCCAAATTCAAACTCTTCATACACTTAAAGTACATTTGAACTACTATAGGTATGTCACTTTCTTATTGAATTCATTACCAATATTTATACAGTTTATTTGTTGTTAATTATATCTCTCTTTTTTCTTTACTAAAGGCTCCACTCATGAATCACTTACACTATCTTCTCATTGTCTAACACCTACAAACTACTCTACCAAATGTAACTAATAATTTATATTCAATTTCAACTTCAACATTGTGTTTTATGTTACTTGTTTTTCAAATACTAAATAAATCTTTTGTTTATTACAAATACATTGGAGTTCAATGTGACCGTCTGACAATATTGCACAAAATATAAAATATATCTATACCATTGTATTCAATTGCATACATTCTTGTAATGACAATTAAACACTGCATAATTTTCATCATTATATATGTCCTTATTCTACAATTTTATATCACATAATTTGAAGCTCCCTTTTTTGTTATACTTTTTCCATTTAAGTTTTTCCATGTGTTCTTTTAATAAGTTACATACACGTTGTTCTATTTCAACCAATATGTCTACACAAAATCAAATTAGGAAAATAATCGTTTGCATTTGATTTATTTCATGTGTTGTCTTTTTAGATTATATAAAGTTTTTTCTATTTCAACCAATATGTCTACACAAATTCAAATACAACCATACAATTATTTGGGCACCCCATTACACACCTAAAGTGCAATTGCTAGTGGTTTATGTGTGTGAGATGGATATAATGGTTATTTGATTATGGACGGATTGATGTTTAATTATGCTATGGATATGATGATGATTATGGATGCTTTAATATGGATGCACATGTTACTAGGATTATGAATGTAATGGATGATGCTATGCATGCCTCTAGGACGTGTCTATTATATGATTATAATGTGACATGATTATGATTATGGGTGGATGCAGGATGTGCAAGATGAGCGTGGATGCAATGGGAGGAGCAATTGATTTTTTAGTTTATTTTTTGTCATGATACAAAGTGAGAAGGGGATAGAATGAGAGATGGGATAGTTGTTAGGATGGGATGGGAATATATACTAGTATGGGGAGAATAGATTGTACGATGTAATTCCCCCCTTTGGGAATTACCCTAAATCTTGCCCTAAAATCACAAATTTCATTAAAAATAAGAATTATAATATAGCTAGAAATATAACTTACCAATTAAATTCCTTTTAACAAGATAAATCTTGATTTAGATCCTGTAATCATATCGGGCAATATTGCATATATATGTATAATTCATAAATTTGATTATTTCTATTAGGGTCAATACTTGCACATATGAGTACAAATAAATAAAATCATCACAACTCATTTGATAAGCCATGTTACATCTATACTTATTTTTAGTATTTAATCACAATAGGTTTGAATAAGGGAGAATGATAGGTTTTCCCAAAGCAAAACCCACACTAAGCCCAAGAGCGGACACTCACCCTCTCTGCCACAAGTGGCAAGCACATTGGACATCTAGCATGTGGTGGTCTACCTAGTGGGGTGCTTGTTGGGTTATAGATAGATTAATGATTTAGAATATGCATTTCACATTATCACACCATAATTATTGATTATGTTATTCATACTCATATATAAGAGTCAATAATTGTTGCAAGCATCATTATTGCATAATCGTGAATAACTTGTGTATATATAACTTATTTATGTACATGTAAGGATATTTCATCTTCTGATTATATTGTTGCAATACTAAATAATATATTCTAGATTGCTTATTTTGTTTTTTCATTCCATGATTCATGCCTTCCTCAAATGAACTAATCTCCCTTGTATATCTTTTATTTCTTGGGAGCATGATCCTTTCTTTATTAATGCCTTTTTAGAAGAGTCACAACTATTCCCTTAATTCCTAAACTAAACCTTAATTAAATTTTAATTTAAATATCTTTAGTTTCAAAGAATAGTTGACCTTAGAAGCACCCCTTGAATCCTTCCCTTTTACCAATATCATTGCTGCCCATTAATATTAATATGTTGCTTTATATGAACCATTGTCTTTATACTAGGGTGCTACCTTTTCATTTAATCGATGCCCTTGGAAGATTACCAATTGCTACCTTTGGTTGACTTCCTTTATTGACTGTTGCCTTAAGTGATTAGTCAACACCACCTTGCTAATGAAAAGGTAGAGTAAAATGGGATCACTGCTTTTGTCTCTTTCCATAGTCTATGATTCCAATAGAATAGGTACTCATGCCAATCGTTGTCATATATATGATGGTAATTGCTGTTGTGTGTCAATATATTACATATTTTCTTATTATAACTATAACAATATTAAATTGTTAATATTTATTAATATGTATTTTGTTATTTATTTTATTTGTATTTCAACGTTTGGTTATTTTTATACTTTAATGTTGCAATTTCAGAGACATGACATACAATGAGATGGCGATAGATGGGGGATATGGTTGAAGCCTAAGGAAAGGACATCCGAAATGAGTTGGTCGGGATAGATGGGGGATATGTTTGAAGCCTAAGGAAATGACATCCGATATGAGTTGGTTATTGTGTAGGTGGGGTGTGATTCAAGTTGTTTAGTCAATTTGTGTATAAAAGTATCAATGGGACAAGGGATAGAATGAATATGGAGGATGGGAAGAGATGGATGAGTGTGTGGAATTATGTTGGTATGTGGAGAGCAATCCTATTTTTTAGGAATGTTTTCTCTCTCTTTTTTAATACTGGTGTGGGTTTAGTTTTATACAATAGGTTTATAGTAATGTTCTCTTTTTTTAGTCTTGATTTGTTCATTGCTACAATTTTTGTCCACTTATAAACTATAGTTTTTGTTTGTAAATATTCTTTTATAAACTGTCTTCGGGTATATATTTTAGTTATTATTTGTAGCTTTGCTATTAAAGACTTATATTTGACTATTTCTGTTTAAACTAATATTTCTAACTAATTTCCAATATGAACTGTTATATTTA
>VDFB02202285.1:15176-47631 GCA_007258455.2 Sequoia sempervirens
ATGTGCATCGTTTGGATATAGCAGGGCGGGCGAAAAAATGGCGAGAACCCTCAAGGAATAGGTCGATCTGTTGTTCATACTTACCTTAGACTTTGCACGAATTGTGTTTTGCTGTGTATCCTACTATGAAGTGAGCGAAACTGTTTTTTACGCCCTACGGTTGAGATCATCCTAGAGACTATTGTAATGATCGCAGCCGTTGAGCACAGTCGTGTGTATTTTCTTGAATACTTCCGGGAGACGATCAAACTTATCTCGGACGTTAGTTTTTTCCCACCGCTTTTTATCTTGTTTACACCTGAAGTCAGTCAACTGGATTTTGAGATCAACTGCGAAGAGTTCTGCATAGACGTGCAAGACGATGTAATGCATCACAACATCACACGTATTTATATGCAAGACCTTTCAACAGACAACATCAAAACTGCGAATGTCATTTTTTAATGTATACGAGGCGGTGTGAATATTTGTTGTCATTGTTATTCTCAACAACTGTCCTTTTACATTAATTGGACGCTTCACATGTCTCGAAGCGAAGCCCAAAGAAGCCAACAAGCGTTTTACCAGTTACGACATCTATGTTGCTCGAATCAGTGGAATCTTGACGGTTGCCATGGAAGAGCTCGGTGGGTTGTGTTTTGGATTGCTTGATTGCCTTTGAAGTTGGAGGAGAGGTTTTCAGTTGAAAGCCAGGCGGAGACTAACCAAACACGAAACTTGTATCTTGTTGAACTAGGCCAAAGGAGGGTAGCGATTGGGAAGAGATGAAAGAGAAGTGCCAGAGAAGGAATGACACATTCAAGCAATGATGAACAATCAGATTGTCGGTTTTCCTTTTTCTATTTTGTTTTTTCTGTGTCATCATTTACGTTTCCACAACATCTTTATGATGCTCCCTCTGTCTGAAAATGTGCCTCTTCTTCTTGGACTTTTCACATCTCCATTGTCCTGACTGGGCATTAGCTCTCCAAGTATGAGACTTGTTGGTCAACAGGGAGACTAAGCTATCATCACATCACTGTGCTATTGGCATGAAACAGTGTCCTTTTGTAAGAGATAGAGTCACACACATCTAGGCTGAAGGAAACTATTAAATCCGTTCCTCATTGAGACCACCAAAAAACTGTCATGAATGATTTTTCATAGCAGTTGTGTAACTGCTGGAAATGACTTTATGCAACAACTGAGTAACTATGGCAGAGGGCTTTTTTGCAACAATTGTGAATGGCTTTCAACAGTAGTCACAACAATTTTGTAACAACTGGGAATAACTTGTTTAGCAACTTGGAGTGATTTTCTGTAGCATTGTATGGTTGCTAAAGAATGGCTTTCTGCAACAATAGTGACTGCCATGAACTTCACTCTTACCCACGTTTATGAAGTCTATCAATGCTTTGTGCTCTTAATTCACCAGTTTTTGGGTGATGCAAGATTGTTGTTTTGCCCAAAGATGCACTTGCATCGGGATAACTTTGAGAATCATTAATTTGATGATTTAGTTTTCTATGCTTTTAAGTTCAATTTGAAGTTCAATTTTGTTGAGCATATCTATATAATGCCATTGGTTTTCAATATTTATTGGCCATTTTTGGGATTGGACCATAAATAATTGTTTTTCCTTGGTTAATTTTGTCCTTGTCGAGAAAGCTTATTGTTCCCAAAATGTGTTTGTCAGATCCCCTTCTGATTATTCCTGATAATTATGGTTGAATATTTAAGAACAACATAAAACTCAACAATATAATTTTATTATTACACTAGCAAGGGTTTGCGAGCAGCCAACAATCAATATAAGTACAGGATCCGATTAGAAATTATACAACCAATATCAGATCAGATTTAGATAAAATATAAATATATTAAGGGAAGATTAGTCCAAAATCTATGAGTTACTAGGTAATCCAGATCAGATGCAAACTTAGGCCATGTCAAGAAATGTGACATATGTACCTTTTTCCTTTGATAGTTTAAATTCACTCCAAAATTGGAATATACACCTGCCATTTCCAATAAATAATGTAATGTCTTTGTCACCATGTTCTTTTCTACATTTTGATAGCAAGCACAGTTACTTTTTTTGTCATACTTTTCTACTTCTATTTCCATAGCTATTATGGTATATTGTTTTTACTTCACATATCCTTGCGATTAACTGTTATGCTGTTACAATTCTGTGAGTTTGAAATCATATATCCCAACTTGCCCGTTAATATCTTCTAGAGTGGTTCTACAATTTCATCGAGACCAATAGTACTTACATCATCTCCAATGGCCGCATCAGAGTTAGGAACACAAAATATAGTAATGGCACAAACCCTTATGAAATATTCCTCCATAGCTCCTCAACCATAACCAAACCATTGAATAATTTGAATCCATCTTGATTGTTCATGTCAAAGGCAAGAAAAGTGTTAAACAAATATCCAAACCATTTGAGATTTTTGCTTATAACCTTCGATGTAGGAGCGAGTGGAGATTGGCAAAGTAAGAATTGGATAGATTGTTGATACACAATTTTGTATCCAAAATTACAAAACAATTTGATACTCAACCGATATGTTCACTATTACATGCAAATTAAAAAAAGTTGCATTTCAAAATAATAATACAACAAGAGCTCAAGGTTTGCAATGACCACTTGTCGCATATAGCAATTAATTATCAAATTATATTTTCCAAATTTACTAAGGTTGATCCATTTCAAACAATATAACTATTCCAACCAAAAATTCGGCGTACCCAATTGCACACAAAAAGTGCAATAGCTAGTTGTAATCTTATATTATATTTTTTTATGATATCAAATATTTATGTTATTTAATATATTATATTAAATATAATATATTAAATAATATAAATATTTACAATACTATTTAACTTTATATGAATCATCCTCCTATCTCTAAATTGTAATAATAGCATGTAGTTCCTCCAAACTATCATCGTGTACCTCCTCTTTCCCCATGTAATAGGGTGTGCACTTTGGCCAGGTGTTAAATGGTTCTTGGTCTCCTTATTGATGCATTTTCTATCCTTCCACATAAATCTATATAGGTATCAAAATATAGGTAATTTTGTAGTTTGCTCGAGATCTCTGATGTGCTAAAGAATCCATTATGATTGAGGATGAATTGGATTATTATCCCCAGGATCACATCTTCCAAATCTTATAGAGGTCATGTGGTATGTTTTCTTAATACATATATTCCGATCTACAAACCTCTTTCCATGTATTATCAACTCTCCTATATAATAGACACCTTCCTAGATTTAAATTTCATATGATATATATGTACCCAAGTGTTTCCAATTGGAATTGCTATAATTATACTTTTATGGCATTCTAGATATTCAAAATAGTTTTCGTAAATCTACCAAATAGACCCATTCTTGACATTGAACCTACATAATTTTAGGTATGTCCAATGAAGATTAAGGGTCTAGGGTTCCTCTAAATTTCAAATGCTTTTAGTGTTAGAGGGGTTTGGAATTTTCTGAGTTCAGGGTCTAGGGTTTAGCAAAATTAGGGTGAAGTTTGGGTGGCCCTTGGAATAATTTAGACTTACAAGTTAGTGCCAATTGGAATCAATTGTATGTGCTTAGATTTACGAATTTGCTAACTAAATTTGCAAACAAACATCAAGATAAACTTTATGAATTTTAACAATTCTTTAACATATTGATTTCCTAATCCCAATTATAATTTAACATTAGTTTAATATATATGGTTTTCCATACAAAGCAAATAAAATTTAAAACGATATTTAAGCAATCTGGGAATGAATTTTTTATTTCGAAATTACCTAGTTTTCAAAATTAAAATGATTTGTTCCGATTCCAATTTAGGGTTTTAACAATTTTCTTTTGTTCCAATTCAATTTAGGGTTTCAATTTTAAACAATTAGGGTTTTTAATGCAATTTTTTCGTTTCAATTCAAACTAGGGTTTTCAAATTCAATTTTTTTCGTTTGATTTGAATTCAGGGTTTCAAAAGCTTGATTTGGATTTGTAAATGCAATGTTTTTATTTCATTTTGATTTCTAGGGTTTTGAAATACAAATTTTTTGTTTTGTTTCAATTAGGGTTTTCAAATTCAATTTTTTTGGGTTTAATCAAACAATTTAAGTTTCAAAAGTTAAATTTTGTTTCTAAAATACAATTCAAGGTTCATTTTTTCATTTTTATTAAAAAACCTTCAGGTTTCATTGCATTTTTTCGTCTATTTTTACAATTATTCATTTCTACTATAACAGTTTTAAAAAATGCTTAAAACATGAAATAAATTTAAAAAAAAATGCTAAATTCATTTATTTTCTTCAAAATTTCAATTCAAAATAAAAAAATGCAAAAAAATGGCATGTAGGGGGGTACCTGTAGCTGATTGTGGGGGTCGCTGTCGCCACTACTCGGGGTCCCGTCCGCTGCACAGTGAAATCTGTTTTTTTTTTAAATAAATAGCAATATAAAACAGGGTCCCGATTTTTAGTAATCGGGATCCCATTTCGTAAGAATCAGGAACCCGTTCCTTTTCCATCGGTTCGGAATCTGATGGGAAATGGGATCCCGATTTTTAAAAAGCAGGATCCCGTTCCGTCTCAGGCTCGGGATCCCGATTTTTAAAAATCGGGATCTCGTTTATTAAAATCGGGATCCTATTTCCTCAATGCCAATTTCAATTTTTTGGTTAAGGCAAAAATTTCCACGTTTCGTGGACTCAACTTTGTGCACTTACCCTAGGGCGGTGGTGAAACATTTATTCGAGAATTTGGCACTAATAGGTAAAGGATGTCCATATACAGTTGTTTCAATATTTCAGAAATAATCATGAATTTCTGCCAGCACATGGGACGAGACAGCTAACCTAATACTAAGCAGTGAATAGTGCAGGCAATTACTGACACATCCTCATTTCTAGGCGTATTCACTTAGTTTTCATACACACAAGAAAAATGACCCGAGGTTCACAAAGAACAATGCACGCAATATTTATTACTTACTATTCACTGCTTTTGTTCACCTTTTAATCGCATCCTTATTCCATCCTCTGACAACTTTTTATTTTAAAACCATCAGCAGTCGTATTTATTAATATGCTTTTAAAACCACCACCAGCTGTATTTAATATGCTTGTGAATATGTTTTGACGTACATGTAAAAAATGTAGCAGCAATGGTATGCCTCTCGACGTGATTAAATAAATAAATATATATATATATATTAAATTTGTTATCAGTTTGTGGATTTCAGTATCTAATTCAGTTGGTTGTCTGTATTGCATGCCATTGTTTAGCATTGGATTGTTATTCCAATATTGCAAAAAAATGAAAATAAAATAAATTATATATCAGAAAATTGTAAAAAAACCAGAGGGTTATTACACAAAGGGTGACAATGTATTAGAATGTAGAGCAGCATCCCTACTTGAATGTGTGCCATTTCCCAACTTTTATCAGCTGATGAAAAGAGGCAAGGCACTTGAACATGGGAACCGCATACTAGAGCTAATGGGAATAGCACTAACACTAGTCCTATATCTTCTTCGAATGAACTAAATGTTGATATCAATACTATCGATGAAGATCAATATGATAATTTGTTCATATAGTATTTGAGTTTGAATATGTACTATGTGGTTTGACCATTGACTAGTTTCCCATTTGACAATAGCCTGCAGTTAGGTTTGATGCCATTCATGCTCTATGCTCTTTACTAACAAACATTTCTAGAATTAGCCCTATAATGTTGGGTGCATGTATCAGAGGGAAGAACTATGATAAGAAAGTAACCAAACGGGATTAACTATTTAAGTATAGGAATCTGTTTAATGGAATAAGAATATTAGCTATTTAAAAAGGGAATTGCTTTTTTATACTTAGTGTTATTCAAGTTAAGATTTGGCAGACAAGAATGGAAAAAAAGACAGTTCTCTCAGACTCAAATGCTACATAAGTAGCATGGCATATGTTGCCAGTGGTATTTCTGAAGCACACGTTAAATGCAGCTGTAAGACCATAAACCTTTGTTGGAGATGCAAACTGATCAACTGAGACAAGAAAAGAAGATAGAATTGTAGGAAACGTAACACAAAGACAAGAAACAAATGGGTTCGTACACTAATATCCATACCCACAATTTGATCCTTTTAGTCTGCCTGAGTCTAATTCCAGAAAGATATATATAGGAAAGTTAATATATCCAGGTTTAAATCATACAAGTTGCTAAAATATGTGGATAATATGTTTTTCTTAGTAACATGAAACCAAACTAGTACATTTCAGAACACTGGAATATGTTAAGGGAGATTGGGTGACCAAGCCTCCAGTTATCACCAAACTCACAACCATTATAGGGCCATCATCAGTGACATCGACGATAAAAAATAGAACTCAAAAGGATAATCATTCTCCTCACAAGTAGCACATGTCTTGTGCTTTATTATGGTTTAGATTTTAGAATCTAGATGGATCCTTAGGATACAGCTTTGTGTTTGCCAAAAATAATTATCCTCTTATCTTATATTCTATGCGCAATGATTTTGCATGTTATGTACAATCGCTTTTTTAACCTGTCTCAAAATGCCATTGCAGGAAGTACAAAGTCACTCAGAATCCATTCCTATACTTCAACATCTAATGTGCATTGTCTTTTATAGCTAGAATGGACATTATTCAATCATAGCAAGTAAAGAAGGATAGTAGCACATCCTTCAGTAAAGGCATTACAAAAGATTCAGGAAAGTAGTCTGCCAAAACGATTGCCATCAATAAGAAAAAAATTGTATGGAACACCCTCTGAAGAATATGAAGGTGCTTGTGAGAAAATCTGTAAAGAAATCATCGAAGGAGATAAAGCATCTTACAAAGAAATCTTTCAAGGAGATGAAGAAACATGTGAGAAAATCACCTATGAAAATGAAGAGGCTCTGGTAGAAACCATCTGAATTGCAGCAAGAAATTCTCAATAAAGGGGAATGATCATTGGGTAAATGGCAAAGGAAAAGTCGGACATTATTTTCAGTGTGGCCACCATATTATTTTTTGATGTAATGAGAAGAAGTGCATACTTCAACAAGAATTTGCTATTTCTTTGTGTGAACCAGACCGATCCATTACACAATGATGATGTGCAATGGATGAAAACCATTCATAACCTTCTATACTAGAATGAATGGCTTGAACCTCTTATTAAACATATTTTGCAGCTTCAAGAAAGTTTTCCTATAGTTGCCAGTTGCCACACAGAGAGAAAAACGACATTCTTAATAAAGACATCTATAATGTGTACACAGTAAACAATGAGATGAGCAAGGAATATCTGCAACATGCTAGCAATAACTTGGGGCAAAGGCACCATCATTGGGGCTGAGCATACACCTTTGAACAAGAAATATTCTACCATCTATGACATTTTATCCAAGAAAATAAATTTTCACAATCAAAGCAGTAGAAGATGCATCAAGTTAGACCATGCACAGCAAGCAAGGCTGGTCAAAATGATAAATAAATTTGCTTCAAACATCAGAAAGACAGAAGATATCAGCATTTTGATTTGCACAATGAGAAAATCAAACAAAGAAATTATAGTACTATGCAGAAAAGACCAAAATCGGTCAATGGGACTCAAAAAGTTCAACCAACGATAATGTCACTAACATAGGTACCTAAAGCATCTCCCACACTCCATAAAGAGAGGTTATCAAGAAATACAAAAACCTAAAATGAAAGTAAACCATGTAAAACTATAACACGAACCATATAAGTTCACATTCCTCAAGAGATAAAGTAAAGATAAATGAGCTCCTCAAGACATGAATTCCAGTGTCCAATACAACATTTTGAAGAACATCAATAACTTACCTTTAATGGTTTATCTGCTTGGGTGAAAAAAAATGAAACGACATCGAATAGAAATTCACCTGATTAAAGAAAAAAAAAGGTCCGAGAATGAAAACTAATAAAAGGACATGAAGGGAAAAAGAACAAGAAATGCTAGCCTTGCTTTGACGAACAGCCAACACATCATCTGGAAAACATTGTTTTTGTCATTTTCTAATACTCAGCAAGAATGGACCTTTTTAGTGCTTTGGGATGAAAACTTTATATACTCCCGACTAGAAGTTCTTGTGACATTATTGTTCCTCATTCACACAATTAGACACCAATATCAGTTATAATCATGTCCTTGTGGTATAACTTCTGTCATAATCATGTCAAACATTACAAGATGTTTTGTCAAAAGCTCTTATGGTATGACTGCCAAAGCAAATCTTGGAAATGCTTTGCCTTTGATTGTTGGCCAAATTTATCAAACTAAATAAAGCATATGCCTACAATGCACAAGGTTTGCCGACAAGCTGATCAGGCTCTATCTTATATAAGAGACCTGATAATAGCACTCTAATATATAAGTATACCATATAAGAGGCCTGATAGTGGCACTCTAATACATAAGTATACCATCAAATAGGTGTCTTATTTAAGTTTGAATACTCTGACACCAAGTTCAACATCACCCATCTCCTTGACATCAAAATAAGTCAGCTAGGCTATTCTGGAAAATCAAATATAAAAGTGCTTTATACAGCAAGCACCTACGCTGCATAAGGTTTGGAGACAAGCTGATCATGCTCCACCTTTTATAAAAGCCTTGACAATATCACTCTACTATAAATGTATGCCTTCAATTAGATTAATTTTTTAAGTTTGAATATTCTGACATCAAGTATATCGTCACCCATTCCCTTGATATCCAAGTAATTTGACTAGATTATTCTGATGAAGCAAATACAGAAGCTTCCTTCTCTTTCACAACTCTTACCATTTAACTAGAAAATTGACACACATTTGCAATTTGTTCATTTCCCGTCACAATAGTCTGATGGTTTTATTCAGCATAATATTAACGTAACAAAAAGGTAAAAAGTAAAAACCAACTGAGCATATTCTTCGTTCATATATTTGAATTTTGCCAAGAGACATCCATTTACATCCTAACAAATTTATTACTTTATGAAAACTTCATGAATGAAACATAGATTCAAAACTTAGGATATGCACCATTCATGAAATACATTATACCTGCTGAGCTTGTTCAGCCAAATGATTCTCCAACTGCCTTCTCCACCTACACACTGCACGCACCAAATATCAGATGTATATGAGCTTCAAACAAGTGAAGTACTTTTCTAGTCAAAACAAACATTAAAGGTGAGCTAATTGACTAGAAATGAGGTTCAAGTATTTCACTATTGAATGTTAACATACAATAGAACAAAATTAACAACATTTGAAGCTTCAAAATAGACATAAAATATTAAAATGTGAATGCATGATACAATTTTAAAATAGATTGCTAATTGATGATTGAAAATAAGCATAATACTAAACCTTTTCCCTGAAAACTCTTTGTTCTATTTTCTAACCAAAAAGCCACTACCACATTACCGTGACTTGCACTTCCTGCAAATACAGCCCTTGTGCCTGGCCTTATTTTCATGGCATATTTGCACTTTTCCAAACAATCATTTTACAGTTGATGCATACTTACCAAATCTAGATGTATTTGGTTCAAATCTGACAGGATCCGGATTTTTCAGACCAGCTGGATTTGTTCAATTTGGTTGCACTTTTCAATTCCTACAGAAATCTTACATAACTCTTTTTTCAAATTCCATGTTTCTAATTTTTTTTACCTCAGATGAATCTAATTTTTTGAACCCCATAACTATGGTTACAAGTCTATTGTGAGGAACCATTACTGAAAAGGACCCTTTGATAGGTATGATGTGAAATGGGGTTCCCATTCAGTAAGGACCAAGCTCAACAATTTCAAACAAGTTTGGCATAAATGGTCTAATACTTGCATGGTTTCAAAGGGAAAGGGTTACATTGTTTATTTTTTAAAGGAGGTTTTTAAAAGTGACATATAGGTTTAAACCAGCATCACCAAACCACCACCAGCGCCACCATTCTGTTGAATATATACAGCAACAAGCAAGCAGGCCCCCAATGATTTCAAATTTACAATTGAACAAAAGAATCAGCATTAAAAATGTAAGAAACAAATGTTATTTACGTGTTGTAACATTTCAAAAATATGTCCAATAAATATTCGAAGAAAGCCGATTGACCAACGCTATAAGCTAAAAAGGGTCGTCAACAGTTGTGGAATAGTATGAGCATGTAGATAAAAACCTAGAGTTCCCAAATTAGAGAAGCACGTTGACATATGATAAAACGTTGAAATTGGACAAAATACAAAACTGAACAAGAAAGATCAAATTCAGGTTGCCAAAATTTGCCCAAATGACAGATCCATCCCACATACCAGAAACAGTCAATGTCCGCTTTAGGGTTTATGGTTGAATAATAACTTAAGAAAAAACTAAATACGCAATAAAAATAGCGGAAAAAATCCTGGCTCTAATATGATAAAAATTAAACTAAAAAATGCTTGAGTAAGAAATTAAATTTAGTAAATTTGAGATAAATAAGTCACGTCCTGTTTTAGCAATTCTAAAGCTGGAATTGCAATTGTGATGCCCTTCTACAGGCCCCTTTAAAACTAATAGCTATATTTTAAATTTGAGGGTTTTCATACTGCGTTTGAAATTTTTAAAAATTCTTCTATAATTTTACTTACCGATCTTTCCAATTCCGTCCATTCTAGGCAGGAAATTCCAGAGCAATTTTCTCTCGTACTTTGTGATACACAGTTGCAGCACCTAAAAACTCAACCACACCACTCAGCATAAATGTCAAAACTGTAACAAAAAAAGAAAAAACAATAAATCAATCACATAATGCTGATTACTATGTTTACCTGATAATTTCATCATCTGAAGCTGCGCTGAAAAATATCAGAAAACAATGTCCACGGCAAAGAAAGGCGGATAATGAAACCCTTACCCTAGGCGAACATACAATTGTAATGGTAAGATTTGGGTAGGCATGCCACTTCCCATGTAGTTACGATATTCACGATACATATGAGTATGTTGTATATTTCTGGATTGAAACTCTCTGAGCATTTTTTCCATCAACGGATCATAGAGTATGATCTATTTTGAGGATGCTGAGCAAAGAGAATAAGAGTGAGAACATAGAAGCAGACTTGAGAAGTGAAAAAGGTAAGGGGATAGGGGAGGAGAGAGAAGAAGGGAGAAAGAGACACACAAAGCCCAATAAGAGTAATACTATATTTAAAAATAAATATCAAAAGTCAAACCCACACAAAAAAACTCCACTCAACTAAATAAAAAAAAAAAAGGAAAAGAAGATTCAAAAAATAAGAAACAAACTTAAATAACAAGAAAGATGCAACAAATTAAGAAAAATAATTAGGAAGGCTAAAGACAAATCATAAAAAATTACAAGTTAAAAATAAAACAAATAAATACATACATACATATACATATATACACATATACACACACACATATATATCCACTCACACACAAGAACCTAAAAAGGATAATAAAAAATAGAGAAGGATAATAATAAAGGCAAAAAGAAAGAAAATAAATAAGAATAAAGAAATATAAAAGATTACAAACTGTATACATGCAAAATTAACATTTTGCATTTAATTAGGTTAATCTATTAACTAAACTAGATTTCACATTAGGTAAATTTATCACTTTCATCCATTCATTAAATAATCTCATCTCCTAAGGTTATTTATTTAAAATCAAATAAACATTATCATCAACATTTTAACAAATCAAACATCCATTTAATTAAATCAAATCTCAAATCATATTTCATCTTTTTCTGAATTAAATAAATCAAGTATTTAAGTCCTAAAAGGTCAAATCAACCTAATCATCATTAATTTAATCTAACCATGATTAAATACTAATCTCACCCACTTGCATCCTCTAGATATCTCCACTTGCACAAATAAATCAATTTATTGATTTATTAAAACCCCCAATATTTTCACTCAACATGACCCTCAAATTTGAAAATCATGACAAGTTGATTTGTCCCTCCAACATTGCATTTATTGTTCTTTTTCTTGTCCCCCTCCCTAAATTTATTGCCAAATTTGAATTCAAATTCTCCCTCTCATGGGCACACTTCTCAAATCTTGCACATCCATTGGCCTATCACCACTTGAAAAATGTCTTCCTCTCATTTGTCCCATCTTAGTCCTACATCCTCCATGTTTGGCACTCTTAGCCTTTGAAAATCTTTAAATAGAGGCTTCATCCTCAAGCAAATCCTCCACAATCTGATACAAGGTTAATCTCTTCAATGGGGAGCTAATCTTGTCCACACCATCTTCATATCACATTCATAGCAATTTCATTATTTAGCTTAGTCTGATCAAGGATTGGGAAAGGTCTTCTTTCCACATCAAAGAAGCACCAATCCACTATGGGATAGATATGTATCTTGTTTCTTTCATGCTTTCAATTTAGTTTGATTTTCTATCATATTTAGGAAACATTTTGCATTATTTCATAGGAGTATTTAGCAAATTTGTATGCACTTACCTTCTTTATTTTGAGAGGTGCTCACACAAACAATATAGTTCAATTTAATATAGAATGAAAATAGAAGAATAGAAACAAGAAGAGAGGTAAATTAAAGAACTGAACAAGGCTTAAAAACAAAGAAATGAAATTACATCACAAAAAATACAATCCAACAAAATCAACAAACAAAAAAATAAAATTCATAAAATAAGATAAATAAAAGGCCAAAAAATAAAAAATAGAGAAGGACTATAAAAAAGACAAAAAGAAAGAAAATAAATAAGAAAAATTAGACAAAATAAGAATAAAGAAATATAAAAGATTACAAATAATTTTGTTCTATTTAATATAAAAAATTAGAAAATAGAAATAAGGAGAGAGATAATTTAAAGCAATAAGAAAACTAAACAACGGCTTAAATAAAGAGATAAAAAACACCACAAAGACAACCCAACAAATTCAACAAACAAAAAACAAAATAAGATAAATAAGATACCAAAAATGAAGGACAAAAGAAAGAAATACGAGAAGGAAGATAAATAAGATACCAAAAATAAAGGACAAAAGAAAGAAATAAGATAAATTAAGTATGTTTACTAAACTAATTTTAGAAAAGAAAAAAATTCAACATTGAGAAATGAATGACATTCAACATTATAGTTAACCTGATTATTAGGTTCATCTACCCAAAAAGTGTGAAACCTATTTTACTATTTTAATACTACTCACGTGGACTTTCAAACTTACAAAAGTAAAAGTAAGATCAATAGGAGAGGAAGGAATATTGAAGATGTGTAGGATTTTGATTTGATTTTACTTGACAGTAATCATTTGAAAATTGTTAGTGAGCACATGTTCTAAATCTCTCACACATATTAATCAAATTGTCCTACAAACCAATTCAAAATGGTGTCACTTTGTAGTTATTTTTGTTGATTTGTTCCACAACTTTGTTGATAAGGTCTTCAGATGAAATGGGTTTTCATGAGATAAACTTATTACAATCCATCATCATGTGAAGGAAATGATTAGAGTGTGGGTATTTTGGTGGACTAATGCAGTCTCGAGTAGCCAGGGGACCATCTGGTGGATTAAATGGGGCCATTGATTAAGCCCACTATGGATATTCATTCCTAGTTTGAATATGAAGCTTTATAGTTGACACACAACCATGTTCGTCAAAGCCCAAATGACCTTCAAAACTATGATAATCAATTCCATAATTTTCGGTAACCCATTTTAACTTTGTTGGTTGTTAGGCTGCAATTATCTGCATAGGCCATAGTCATCTAATCTGATGATCCAACATGCATGCAAGGGCATTTACAACACAAGCTGAGGAAATAGTAAATTCCTAGGTTGTGTTGTTCCTTCAAAGTTGTGGTTTTTGTATTAGCATTTTGAAATCTTATTCTACATGGGTTATGGTTTTCAAAGCTCATCCAAGGCCAACAATGTGTCAAAGTGAAGTTCCATTAGTTCTAAAAGTACTTTGAGTTCGGAGAGCTCCAAAAGCGTATCTAATCCAGATAACCCATATGTTGGGTACCACTACCTTAGGCTGGCTCATTCCCTTCATATGTCTGGAAATAATAATGATGTTAAATTCATGGACTATGAACTAAAAGTAGTTGATTTCTTTGAAAAAAGGAGTGATGCAAAAGCAATGCCTGAGCTTGTAATGGGACTTCATCTTTTGGCTGTCGTTAAATGTAGACTTGGGCACTATGAAGTTATTCAAATATTGAAGAGGTTGTTAGCCATGTACAACCCTAAGATGGGCTTTGAGCATGCTTTTGGAGCATTTGCAAGGCATATGCAACTTGGAGATACATATTCTATGTTGGGTCAATATGAGAACACAGCATAGCTTTATCATGTAGGGCTTGGAATTCAAAAGTAGTTTTTAGAAGCTATGGATTACAAAGTTTCCCATTCATTCCTATACATTGCAAAGTCTCACTTGCAAGTAAGTTTTTTCTTTAACAAACATATAAATACAAGTTACATATTAATTGTTGTCACCTAGAAAATGCACCCTATGCACAATGATGGAGACTGATCTTTCTAGTGAAACATGGGATCATTTCAAGGCTGTGGGTCACCTAAAGTTGAAATGAACCTCCAGAGAAGGTCGGCTTCCTTTGTGTTATCACCTAACTATCGATCTTTGTGAGGTAAAGGGAGAAAGGATACACAAATTAGAAAAACAATTCCTATGGTGATACACCGAGTTGATAAGAAATCATGAAATGAAAACAAGATGAACATACACTGGAAAGCTAATGGTCAGTGTTTTACTTACCCAACATAACCCCTTTAGACTTATGCATCATTCTCAAAAGGTTTGATCTACATACATATCTCAAGAAGGAAAGATTAATTTCACAGCTTTATGGTATGAATACAGATTTAGAAAACACAGTTGAAAACTTGCATAATCTAAAATACAGAAATGAGAGTAATACAAACGTTAACACTAGCTTCAGAGGTAAACTCTGTGTTTTATTCCAGATTCTAGTTAAGTTACAAAGCATACATCAGTTGAGAGAGGATTGTTAAAAATCTCTAACTCCCGAGAATGCATAATCTGAACTGCTTACAAAAAGGCAAAAAATGCCTTATATACAAAAAGATATCGGCCCTTTAGGGCATACAAAATATCAGTCTTTTGAAAAAAAATCCCCCTAGATCTTTTTCCTAAAATTAATGTTGCATTCCTGCATGTCCTTGTTGTCCATGTCAGTGAAGGATCATTCCCCGGAGAAGCCTTCAAATCTTTTGCAGCTGCCGCATTCATTTCTAGTCCTCATGTCTGCCTTTGAATCCCCTGTCGAGCTACTTTGAATGCTTCAACGTCGATCCTCATTGATTCACTCTATTGATGCCCTTGGCACATGTCAAGCTGCCAACGATTCACCCATAGCTCTCTCTAATTGGCTAGGCACATTCCACATGGATTCCTCAACAGTCAAAAGCATGCTCAGCCAGAATCGCATCTCGGCAAGACACTAGAAGTGTCTCACCGATGTGATTACGCTCCTCTGCAGCTATCGGCATAACATGAAACTGTCAATGAGATCTCTTATCGAGCTTGAAAAGTCATACCGATATCCCTAAAACCATCAACAAGACACAATTCCTTCGCTGAGACATCATGTCAAATTCCCCATTCTTTAGCGAAAGCATTCTGTTTCGATGAGACTCCGATCAGTCACTAGGACATCAGAACGATGACACCTCCTTCTCGCTGAACCTATTTCACTTCGGGGAGACCCCTCGTCGGTCGGTGAGAACTTTTGGCGAAGGAACAACCCTTCGCCAAGACCCTCATTGTTCAGTAGGACCATACGCCGAAATCTTCATCTCTTCGCGAGCTCAGACTTTCATTCGGTAGGACCCTCCTTTGTCGGTGAGACCTCTTACCGACACCACCAGCTCGTACCAAAGGCATCAACCTTCCTATTGGGGAGACATCCTATCGGTAAGCCAGGATGTCACGGCGAAGTTTCTCCTTTTTCTCCGTTGACATCGCACTTCGCCGAGACATCCTCATTCGCCGAGACAACATGGCGAACTCAATCCTCACGGTCAGGAGTCTTACCAATTAAAAATATCCATTCGGTGAGACTTTATTGGGTCGGTAAGACATCACGTTGAGTTGCCTTCTTTAACCCTGCTGACTTCACCTCGGCAAAAACCCTATTGGATCAACAAGACTTCATAGCGAAGCCTCCAACCTCTTGGTGAAATCCATTTCCACTTCGGTGAGAGCTAGCTCGATCGATGATACCTTCATCGATCTCCGCTTCCTTTTTTGAGTTCATTTCGACGTCTCCCCGAGCTCCTCTTCGTTCGGCAAGACACCCAAGTGTCAGTGAGACATTTTACCAAAGGCAAAACGTTACCCCGAGACCCCTCATCTTCGGCAGGAGTTTATGCTTTCGCTGAGACATCATGGTGAAACTACTTTCTTTGGCCGAGACCATGAGTCAGCAAGACCCTTAGACGAAAGCAAGATGTCACGGCGAACCCACCTTATTGTTGGCAAGGCTCCATACTCTCGGCAAGACCCCATGCCAAAAGTAAAACTACCTCGACGAGCTTTCCTCATCTTCTATCAGTGAGAGTTTATTGATGTCACCCTAAACGTACTCCATTCTACTGAGCCCTACATTTCTTTCGGTGAGACACTAGCAAGTCGAGAGACTTTATAGCGAGGTCCATTAGTCATGTCGATACCCGCTTCCATCGCTGAGACCACACCATGTCGGCAAGACATTGCTCTGACGGTTGGAAGCTACACCGATGTCAAATATGTCGGGGAGACCTCCTGCATTCGGCGAGACATTCTGGCGAAGGCACCAACCTTCGCCGAGAGCCCATCCTTTCAGGAAGACATCTTTCCGAAGGAAAAACTTTAAACTGAGAGCTCCCCAGTGAACTACCGTCGGCGTGACCTCTTACATTTGGCAAGACCTTTTGTTGAAGACGCTTCCCCTCGCCGAGAGTTCACCCTTCTTGTCAGGGAGAGATCACCATATTGGTAAGACCATTTGTCGAGGGCACAACCCTATATCGAATGTGTCATCCCCTCGGCAAGACACTTGTTATCAGGGAGACTCTTGCCGAGCTTCATTAATGTCGCTGAGACATCGACCCGTCAGCCAGACATTTGCCCAAGATGACCATCCTACACCGGGAGCACTCTGCTTCGGTGTGACTTCACTCCTTCGGCCAGACCTCATGGCGATGATGCCTTCATTCAGCGAGAGCCCTTTTAGTCAGCGAGACATCTAGAAGGTCTTGGTGACTCTCTCCTTAGAGGATTTTCATGTCGAACTTGAACAAGGCAGGCTTCCCAACTGAGTTCCCTGTGACCTAGCATCAGATACATGACTTTTGTCCTTGTGTCAATTTTCCATTTGGCCTTCTTGAACCTTTGTCACATGATTTATCCTACCTGATTGAGCCTGTTGGTAAAAATTGAGCAACATTAATCACACTCAGTTTTTTGTAGTTAGAAAAAAATATATATTATGAGTTTTCTACTCCTTAAAACTTGGCATTGATGTTGGATTTGGGGATGGTAATGTCAATTAACTAAAAGACTGGTTTATATCACATGGCCTTTGTTGGAAATGAAGAGGGTTCAAATCTAGGTTTTGAAGAGAACTATTCTTCTAATATTAACCAAGACACTGTGTCCATGGTTTGATCTCAAGTAAAGTTGATTAAAGGTTGCAAACTTCCTAGGCAAAGCCATCTTTAACTTTTTCTTTAGATCCTTAGCATCCACTATTTATCCTTCAGACTGATTACAATTTAATCTTTTAACAGTTTTATTGACTATAAAATTGTTTGCTCTAGTAGATGCACTAACCATATATTTTATAGTCCCACTAAGAAGCTGGAGCATTTTTATCTGTGACATATATTTTGCACATTGCTTGTTCAATTTACAAGTTCCTGTTTTTATTATTTGACAATAAATCTGAGGCTTAAGTGACATTAATAAATAAAATAATAAAATGCATTTATCAAGAAGAATAGTGTCATAGATTTACTCTTTCTATCTAAGGAAACGTAGCCTACTTAGTGTGACTTAGAATCTAACATCTACATTATATTTCCTAGGCGTGATACTGAGAAGATAAATCATCTAGAAGTTGAAATCCATGGAAAATACCACAAAAATCCTCTAAATCCTTCAAAAGCAACCTTACATGTGACATTCTAGATGAATGAAGAAACAAAATGGTCTGTTCAAATCCTCTTGTCTCTAATATCATGAAAGAATTCATTCTAACAAATTTGGGTTTGTTAGGAAGCAAATTATTAAGAAGTTGCCACTAAGTTTATGTAGAAGTAAAGTTATTTGCTATTAAATGTGTTTTCCTTTCAATGAACTGGCTTTTGATTGAATTGTTGATCTTGAATCGATGTTGATGTCAATGCAATTATTCTACTTTGATGAGTGATCCATTACATTAGATTTTCCCCTCATGCTTTGATTGACTCAGCCAATGTTTGGACCAAACAGACCATGCAATTTACATAAGCAAAGGAGTTATGTGAGCAAGCTTTGAAGATTCACATTGAACAATGTGGTATAGATTCAGAAGAGGTGATTTATGATAGAAAGTTATTGGTCCTTGCTCTTATTGGAAAGGGAAAACATGAGAAAGCATTAGAAAATATTTTTCTATCCAGAGAAACACTTTTAGCCAACAAAAATGATGTTGAAGTTGCAAACATAGATGCTAGCATTGGGGACACTTATCTTGCTTTGGGTCTCTATGATGAAGCAGGAGCTTCCTACTAGAAAGCTCTTCCATTTTTTGAGTGGGTGCATGGTAAAGATAACATAATTGTAGATGCATTATCTTTAAGCCTTGTCAAGGTTTGTATGAAAAGAGGAACAATCAGGGAATCGAAGAGTTACTATGCACTAAGGATTTATTCCATGGAAATGTTAGCCAATTCCCTGATGAAATTGCATCTAGCTTGATAGAAGTTGCGGGGTTGTTTAAATCAATGGGAGAATATGAACATTCACTTTGCTTGTTTCAACAAGCCCTTCAAATTCTGGAGAATATTCCTGGATAGCAGAGTGAAGTAGTTGCCATTGAAGCACAAATGGGCATTTTGTTCCACATGATAGGAAAATATTGTTGGTATGTGGTGACTTGATCATGCTATACTGTACACTCTTCATGTATCCTCGTTAGAGTCCGGGGTCGGGCCTCGAGCGAGTATTCGAGGGCGACAGCCCCTAAGAAAAAAAAATTCCCTATTTTTTGCGTCGTCACCAAAAAAGAAAAAAAAATTGACTTTGTAGAACCCTAGTCTAGAAGCTTCTAAGCTTATTATAAGGGGTTGGGATAGGAGATACAGTATGATGAAAAAGATGATTATTCACGAGATTGTAATAAGTTTTGCACTGGATAATAAAATCATTGGATGGTTGCAGTTTTGTGGATGTAGCCCAGATTGGGTGAACCACATTAAATTCTCTGTGTTAATTTTTCTGTGTGTTTTATTCCTCTGTTTTATTGATCAAATTTTCATTTAATTGTTAGATATTTGTCTTCTAACCCTAACAAATATGAGGAAGCTTACATGGCCTTGAAGAGTGCACTATGCAAGTTTAGATGTGGGACACAAAGAAATACTTGGCTCTTAAGAATGCTTCTCAATCCAATGGCTCTTGCTTGTGTGGGCCTAAATGCACTATGGGATGCAACTAGAATTTTAGAAGCAAAGAGCATTTTATACATGCATTTACAATATATAATTATTTATGAATCACATCAGACCACTGAATCAATAATTTTGAGCTTTGTCAATTCCTGAGTTGTGATACTTTTGCAAGGGTTTTATATGCCACACTCTTCTCTATTCTTCACAATGTTGTATTTGCAGTTAGAACATGTTGCATTCATGCACAACCACTTTTGGATGCATGCACAGTGAAAATGGTGGGTAGATGGAAGTTCATGCAATTCAACACCATATTCATATGCAAAAAGACAAATACAACATTCTTGCAAGTATTCATCCAAAATATGAAGATATCAAATTATTACAAAGATAGTTATCTTAATGGCAATATGGTAGACAAAATTAGACTTGCAAATCTTGAGATAGTGTGTAGACTATAGGACCATTATGCATCCAAATCTTTGTGCAAAACTTTAAAATGATAAAAGAAAAAGATACTTGTAAATAACTGGTAACTCTTTCGTGAATCATTTGATGCCTAAAGGAAACAATTAAGAAGGGGGATTAGCAATGTTCTAATTTACAAACTATACATCCATTTAAAATTCTACATGCATTTACATTATATAATTATTTTTGAATCACAACCATGCATCATCATAGAATTTGTCAGCTTGCATGCAAAACCAAACAATAATTCATGAGAATATAAACTAACCCACACAAAGAAAACCCCTAAATTATTAAAACCCAAAAGCTCCATTTGGAAAACTGCAATTCCTAAAACAACAATAAACGTGTGTATCATCAGGCATGTGATGGAAATTTGAAAGCATGTGTATCACAAGTTCAAGACATCAAAACACTAATTATGGGTGTGAAATTTTATTGTTACATTTCTAGGTTTAAACATTTTTTTATCATAATGTGTATCTTTCTCTAAACGTAATTTTCTCTTTATCTAAATCCAAAAAAGAAAAAAACATTCCCACAATCCTATTTTTTAAGTTGATTCATTCCATCATTTTTTTTATTTTAACCTTGAAAGGCCAAAATTGAATGACTCTTAAAAAATCTCCAACCTTCAAATTTTGAAAACCCTAAAAAAAATTCACTAAATATGCAAAACACCACCTAGAGTACATGTGACAAGATCTCGGTTTCAAATCCCTTGTGTAATAAACAACCCCAATTTATTTTTGTTTCCTCACTAAATTTTATGCTTGTTGACTGTGAGTTTATGAGATGTTTTGCAATGTTTTTTCATAGGGTTTACATGTGCATTTTGATATTTCATGAAGTACACAAATAGGAGTATAAAATGAAGAGAAATATGTTGAAAAGAACACTTTCAAGAAGCCATAATAATCTAATTATTTAGCAGAAATATTACAGTCAATCATAAATAATATTAAACTCAATTTATGGTATTTCCAAACCTAAAATTAGTGTCATAATAGCATTAAGTGGGCTCCTAGAAGGCTACGCACAACTTCAATACATCATCCAACAAGCCCTTGCTTGATCTCGACCAAAGACCTGCAAATGAGTCTTCAATGGAGAACAGAAAATGACATTTCTAGCATTAAGCAACCTGTTCTTCACACCCACAAGGTCGTTCCTCCTAGAGAGGTTGATCTCCTCAAATAAATCAAAATATTCACCAAAAAATATGAGCCAATACTTGATAGAATTTCCCTTGAGTGATTCATCAAATGATTAAGTACCCAATTTGGTATCCATCACCATTTTAGAATTATGAGCAAATATATGGGTTTCAGGTACAGAAGCAAAGTGCCCAAAAACTGAAAATAAACACACCAAAACCAAAGAAATCCACACCACACCAAAAACCAACAATCTCACACCCAAAACAAACTGAAATCTAATCAAAAGTATTGATAAATCTTCATCCATTACGCCCAGTTGTTATTCCTGTGTGAAATCACCGAACACCAGCTTGAGCAGGTCTCCCACTACTGAAACTAGTCTTAGAATCTAAGGGTTTTTGTCCTCAATCCCATTCTTCAACCTTCTGGTAACAAACCAACAACATCTCCCTTGTCGTCAATCTCAAGCATGCCAAATGAAGTTTACAAAAAGACTTTTACAAGATGCATCTCCAAATTAGGGCAAACAAGTTCACCGTAAAAACTAATGCCACTTTTGAGAGATTATAATTTTTGATTTAAAATAAATCTCACCCAAACTTAAGATTTTCATTTTTATTTTTATTTCCTCCTTGCTTGGGCGTCCACTCTTAACTAGCCTTCAAAAATAATTTAGAAGCTTTAAAAACAACTTAAGGTGATTGCATTAGGCACCATGGTACAATTTTGTCCCCTTATGACCCCTTAAGTAAAGAATATAAAGTTACTTTAATAAAGCTCACATTTCAAAGCTTAAATCAAATATCTAAATGATTTTATCAAAGTAACTTTACCAACTGAATATGTTGTGACAAGCCTGACCTGGTCCAATATTCCCATAATAGACTTACTATTTTTAGTACTTGTACTAAAAATAGCAAGGGATGTTCCAAAGGCTCAAACTGGAGAGAAACTGATATGTGTCAGAAATGTTGATAAGCACCAAAAATACTGATATGTGTCGGAAATATAGAAAACCCAACACCCAAGTTGGAACTGAGTCCCCTTATCAAAACCTCTTAGCCAATTTGGGATGGCAGCTAATATGTTTAACAGAAGTTTATTGTTTGATGAGTATTGTGGATAACGATTACTTTTCATCCAAAACAAATAGTAATATATATTAATTTTTAATACAAATTATTCAACAATAATGGATACCTAACTAGGTAGCTCCTCTTACCACTTCTTTCTGCTCTTAAATCTCCCTGCAATTTATGCTCTTCCTTCCCTCGTTCCTTCTTAATAATAATCATTCCACTTTTGTTAAATCCCCCATGGTTGCACAGAGGATTGAGAATTAATGGAGACCAGTTTGAGCTCCACACCCACCCTTATCCTTTCCACAAGCTTGCCTAGTGCTTTTTGTTGTTTATAGACACTAAATATTGTTGTTTATAGAGACTAAATAATTAAAATAAACTATTTCTTTATTTTTTTAATTGGGTAGTCATTTTAATATTGAAATAAGAATAAATGGATGTAAAATTAAATTAAAATAAAAGTAGTTAAAATAAATATAACAGTTCATATTGGAAATTAGTTAGAAATATTAGTTTAAACAGAAATAGTCAAATATAAGTCTTTAATAGCAAAGCTACAAATAATAACTAAAATATATACCCGAAGACAGTTTATAAAAGAATATTTACAAACAAAAACTATAGTTTATAAGTGGACAAAAATTGTAGCAATGAACAAATCAAGACTAAAAAAAGAGAACATTACTATAAACCTATTGTATAAAACTAAACCCACACCAGTATTAAAAAAGAGAGAGAAAACATTCCTAAAAAATAGGATTGCTCTCCACATACCAACATAATTCCACACACTCATCCATCTCTTCCCATCCTCCATATTCATTCTATCCCTTGTCCCATTGATACTTTTATACACAAATTGACTAAACAACTTGAATCACACCCCACCTACACAATAACCAACTCATATCGGATGTCATTTCCTTAGGCTTCAAACATATCCCCCATCTATCCCGACCAACTCATTTCGGATGTCCTTTCCTTAGGCTTCAACCATATCCCCCATCTATCGCCATCTCATTGTATGTCATGTCTCTGAAATTGCAACATTAAAGTATAAAAATAACCAAACGTTGAAATACAAATAAAATAAATAACAAAATACATATTAATAAATATTAACAATTTAATATTGTTATAGTTATAATAAGAAAATATGTAATATATTGACACACAACAGCAATTACCATCATATATATGACAACGATTGGCATGAGTACCTATTCTATTGGAATCATAGACTATGGAAAGAGACAAAAGCAGTGATCCCATTTTACTCTACCTTTTCATTAGCAAGGTGGTGTTGACTAATCACTTAAGGCAACAGTCAATAAAGGAAGTCAACCAAAGGTAGCAATTGGTAATCTTCCAAGGGCATCGATTAAATGAAAAGGTAGCACCCTAGTATAAAGACAATGGTTCATATAAAGCAACATATTAATATTAATGGGCAGCAATGATATTGGTAAAAGGGAAGGATTCAAGGGGTGCTTCTAAGGTCAACTATTCTTTGAAACTAAAGATATTTAAATTAAAATTTAATTAAGGTTTAGTTTAGGAATTAAGGGAATAGTTGTGACTCTTCTAAAAAGGCATTAATAAAGAAAGGATCATGCTCCCAAGAAATAAAAGATATACAAGGGAGATTAGTTCATTTGAGGAAGGCATGAATCATGGAATGAAAAAACAAAATAAGCAATCTAGAATATATTATTTAGTATTGCAACAATATAATCAGAAGATGAAATATCCTTACATGTACATAAATAAGTTATATATACACAAGTTATTCACGATTATGCAATAATGATGCTTGCAACAATTATTGACTCTTATATATGAGTATGAATAACATAATCAATAATTATGGTGTGATAATGTGAAATGCATATTCTAAATCATTAATCTATCTATAACCCAACAAGCACCCCACTAGGTAGACCACCACATGCTAGATGTCCAATGTGCTTGCCACTTGTGGCAGAGAGGGTGAGTGTCCGCTCTTGGGCTTAGTGTGGGTTTTGCTTTGGGAAAACCTATCATTCTCCCTTATTCAAACCTATTGTGATTAAATACTAAAAATAAGTATAGATGTAACATGGCTTATCAAATGAGTTGTGATGATTTTATTTATTTGTACTCATATGTGCAAGTATTGACCCTAATAGAAATAATCAAATTTATGAATTATACATATATATGCAATATTGCCTGATATGATTACAGGATCTAAATCAAGATTTATCTTGTTAAAAGGAATTTAATTGGTAAGTTATATTTCTAGCTATATTATAATTCTTATTTTTAATGAAATTTGTGATTTTAGGGCAAGATTTAGGGTAATTCCCAAAGGGGGGAATTACATCGTACAATCTATTCTCCCCATACTAGTATATATTCCCATCCCATCCTAACAGCCATCCCATCTCTCATTCTATCCCCTTCTCACTTTGTATCATGACAAAAAATAAACTAAAAAATCAATTGCTCCTCCCATTGCATCCACGTTCATCTTGCACATCCTGCATCCACCCATAATCATAATCATGTCACATCATAATCATATAATAGACACATCCTAGAGGCATGCATAGCATCATCCATTATATTCATAAGCCTAGTAACATGTGCATCCATATTAAAGCATCCATAATCATCATCATATCCATAGAATAATTAAACATCAATCCATCCATAATCAAATAACCATTATATCCATCTCACATACATAAACCACTAGCAATTGCACTTTAGGTGTGTAATGGGGTGCCCAAATAATTGTATGGTTGTATTTGAATTTGTGTAGACATATTGGTTGAAATAGAAAAAACTTTATATAATCTAAAAAGACAACACATGAAATAAATCAAATGCAAATGATTATTTTCCTAATTTGATTTTGTGTAGACATATTGGTTGAAGTAGAACAATGTGTATGCAACTTATTAAAAGAACACATGGAAAAACTTAAATGGAAAAAGTATACAAAAAAAGTTAACTTCAAATTATGTGATATAAAATTGTAGAATAAGGACATATATAATGATGAAAATTATGCAGTGTTTAATTGTCATTACAAGAATGTATGCAATTGAATACAATGGTATAGATATATTTTATATTTTGTGCAATATTGTCAGACGGTCACATTGAACTCCAATGTATTTGTAATAAACAAAAGATTTATTTAGTATTTGAAAAACAAGTAACATTAAACACAATGTTGAAGTTGAAATTGAATACAAATTATTAGTTACCTTTGGTAGAGTAGTTTGTAGGTGTTAGACAATGAGAACATAGTGTAAGTGATTCATGAGTGGAGCCTTTAGTAAAGAAAAAAGAGATATAATTAACAACAAATAAACTATATAAATATTGGTAATGAAGTCAATAAGAAAGTGACATACCTGTAGTAGTTCAAATGTACTTTAAGTGTATGAAGAGTTTGAATTTTACATTGCTTTCAAATGATTCTCTTCGTTTTTCCGGCGAGCAACATATGGGCTTTGTTGCATGCGTGCATATCTTTGGAATGTGAGGGATGGGTGTATGTGAATACTTTGTAGATCAGGAACTCTTGAAATGGCTATGAATGTCAGCCCTTGCTGATCTATGTTGCCAATTTCCATTGTGGCCCTTGGAAGTGTTAGTCCTTGTGACTTGTGTATTGTCAAGGCCCATGCCATTTTAAGTGGAATTTGATGACAAAGCCCACGGCTTAGTGGGGTTATTGGGACATTGTTTGGATTGTTATGGTCCTAGGTTGGTCCAATGTAATGTTTGAAATGAACAACAAACAAGGGAAGTTGAGGAGGTTTTTCATCGTCATTGTATACAATTACTTTTCCTTGACCAAGTGCACCATTCACGAACCCTATTTCGACCCATAAATTTGAACATAACATGACCTCTTGCCCAATAGATAACAAAATTTGAGCTTGAAGTTGTTCTTCATCCGAATTTGAGTATGTTGACCCCCTAAGTTGCTTTGCAATGGAGAGGGAAACAAGTGTTTCCAAAGACAACAACATACGTTTGTTGTGTAGTAACACCAATTCATTTTTCACAAACAGATGTATGGTAGACAAGAAAATAGAGTTTTCTATAGAGTTGGGCAAGAAACTTAAACGTGGCATTAGAACTTTCCAGTCTTCTTATGTAGGCTATGCATTTCATAGATTGGAGAGAAGTGCATAGAAAGCTATTTGGGAAGGAGCATCACCAACTTGTAGAAATATTCTGGTCAAAGTTAGCATTGCTGTGAAGTTGCACCATAGTGTTCCACTATAAGAAGTAGACACATACATGGGGATATCTTTAATTGGCAGTAGTTGGCCCAAGTCACCAAAGAGAATTATTGATTGCCCTCCAAAAGGCGGGTTGATATGGACAGGGAATGCTTCTCGTAGCCTCATGCCAATCCGTTGTAACAACTTTGGACCTATGAAGCTCATCTCATCTATCAAAATGTACTGAATAAAGTACATGGGGGCCATTTCTTTTATTGGAATGTGAAGGGAAAAATGAATTGCCGATTCTTGAATGTTGAATGCAGCAACACCTGTTTGTGCAAGAAGTAGTAATGATGACTAGTGAGTTGGAGCTAAACTAATGAGTGTTGAACTAATTTGTTTTATGAGGTGTGACTTTCCAGTTCCTGCAGTTCCTTGAATAATTAGCTTTAGTGGTGGTTGTAATGGATGAGTTCTTAGATGAGACAAAATGATATCAAATGCTTTATGTTGGTAAGTAGAGAAGGTAGTATGGGTGTGTTCATTGAGAACATGGTGTACTTGAAAGCTTGGGCGATTGGAGTATATGAAAGTAGTAGCAAAATTCTTTTGTAGTGGGTTGAAGCTGGTATCTTTCCATTCATGATGCAAGTCAATGCCGCATTGACCAAGTATGTATAGTGCATCAAGTTGTAAAAGAAGGTTCAGGTGTAAACTTGAGAGAACCTACCATTCTTCAAGGTTGTTTCCTTGAAGCACAAGGTAAATGCTGGAGCTACTACTAGCATCTAACATTTCAGCTGGTCTCGTTGGTGTGTAGTGTACATGTCATGGCCTGTATGTAGAAGAGAACCTTTCCCATTGTGCTATAATTTTATGTTTGAAGGAGCCAAATACAATGTCAATGTTATGAAATGGGTGGTATAGAATGAGTTCACTCCAACAAAATTCATGAAAGCTTTTGAATTCTCTTACAAGTATGCTTGTGAATTGAGGTGAGACGTGAATAATTGCATTTTTGGGGTGCTACTTCCATTGTTTTTTTTTTAGATATGCTTTGAAGGTCCATTTTTGGGTCACTTCAATGAGAGGCATTGCCTCTAGCTATATGGGTCGGGCCATGTAGGCATCAATGTGAACCAACAATTTTGTGGTTCTATGTGCTTCTCTTACACTCTTAGGATCTTTCACCTAAAAGGAGAGAGATAGAATGCTAAAATTGTGGTGGTTCACTCAAATAAAGGATTGTATGATGTAATTATGACTAAATGCAATGATGTGAATGCAACTAAGTGATGAAATTGATTGATTATGAATGCTAAACTAATGCAATATGCAATGTTTTAAAACACAATGTGATATGTAGAAAATGAAATAGAAATGTAGACTAATGCAAACAAAATTGAACAAGGACAAACAAAGTGCACCTAGGAATTGATTCTTGAATATGGAATGTTCTCAAAACTGGCAGAAATCATTGTAAATCACCAATGGGACTCATTCGCCACTGACGGTGAATCAGTCGTCCTATTGGTAAAAACACGTGAAACTACTTTTCAACTGTCAAAAACTGGATTCTAACAAAATCACCTTTTTTAGCCTTTAGGTGGGACTCATTCACCACTAATGGAAAATCAATCCTCCTCCAGAATTCTACAAATTCAAAGGTCAATTCTATAGATCTAGATCTGCACTTGTCTTTTTGTCGGGTTGACATAGTCAAATCTACAGAAAACAAACTATAGGTTGTCTCCAAGCTTGAAATAGGGTTTAGTTGACTTGAAACACTTTGTTGACTTGTTGACCACCTTTCAACACCTATTTTCTTGACAAATTTGCATACAAAATTCTGCAAACACACATGTAGAAGGGGAAAATGGTTAAGGGCACTACTAAATTTGACTCCATTTTCTAACAAATGTTCGTTGGTCATTCGACAAACATTTGTCAAAAAATTGACGAATTGACGAAAGAATTTTCGTCACCATTTTTTCGTCAAAATTCTGACGACGAATTAAATGTCGAAATAACGGCGCAGATTTGTTTGTCATCAACATCATAAAATGACTCAGATGTTCATCAGAATATCGACGACAACTTTGTGTATCCACCGACGAATTATAACCAAAATGTAATTGCAATGGCTCTTCTGAAGTGTCGAAACAACACCAAAAGTTCGTCGCCATTTCGAAAAAATGGGCAAGGAGTTACGACGAAGCCTTTGTCACAGTTATAGCAACTTCGTTAGACCTTTTCAGTGATTCATCGGTGGACTTCGTCAAAATTGCGATGAAACAATGCAATTTTTTTAAAAAAAATATTCATTGAAATGTACCATCATGGAGACTCTTGGCGATGACCACCGAAGCCAACCCATCGATGAGGGATCAATCATCGGCACAGGATAGAAAACTCACTCCAATAGTACATGTATTGTCAATGACTTCCATCAGCAAGACAGATCCAATGTCACACCGATCTAACCTCTTCAGGAGTTTTAAATAGACCTACACCATGTCATCGCAGAGACTCTTGGCGATGACCACCAAAGCCAAACCATCGATGAGAGATCAATCATCAACACAGGATAGAAAACTCACTCTGATAGTCCATGTCTTGTTGATGACTTTTGTCAGTAAGACAAATCCAATGTCACACTTATTTGACCTCTTCAAGAGTTTTGAACACTGTTGGTTATCAGCAAGACATTCTGAGGGTCTCGCCAATTAAACAAGTGTCTAAGAGCAAGTAAACAGAAGAAACCTATTAATTTTCTTATTTTGGGGTTCTTTAAATCATAGAATAGATACCATCTTCTTGTGTATAATGTACTTATATTCAGATTTAAATTCAAGACCAATTGTTATTGCACATTCCATTTTACTTGCACAGAGTATTCTATAAGCAATATATTGATAATGCCAAATGATTTATGGTGTTGTACAACTCTACCTATCATCACAGTTCTGTTGTTCCCCCCTAGAGAATCCTGCAAAGAAAAGTTTACAATACCAAGTCAAATAATATGAAAAAGACTTACTTCCATACAAATTAAATGATTATTCTCACAATGGCAATTGTCTAATCACAACAACAATTCCATATATGCTGGCCCATGTTTTATAAGTAAGAGATGATCGGATCATACATGCATCAGAAGACGATAGAAAAAGAATTACACTTGAGAACAACCAAGGGCTAACAAGGGAAGGAGTTAAGAAACATCCGGATTGAAGAGAAAATGTGTAGGGAAAATGTTGAGCAGTGTCAAGAGAATAGAGCTTGTAGAACATATTCTTGACCTAATCAAGCTCTTGAACAACTTAAACAAAATAAAAATACTAACACATACATGAGACATATAATGAACTTCCAATATCTACTATCTTTTTCATTAATGCAGAGGTAGGTAAAGGAGAAATAATTATAACCGTACCACTTATTCATAGTCCAGTGTATGTTCGTAATTTGTGTTCAATGGAGCTCAGTTTTATCATTATACTACCCATCTAATACCATATTTTAATCCAGGGTTCAACTATTTTAGATCTAAAGAAGCAACTTCAATTAACCATTTAAAGTACTATAAAATAAGGTAAGACTTTTACTTGAGAAAGATTGGGTACACTTGTAGGATTAAAGTTCTCACAATCATCAGGATTTATTGGCACACAGACACAACCTGCAACATATGAAGTAATGGATGACTACAAGTTAGTGAAATGGTCCTTAATATGTGACTGGTTTGCAAATTGATTGGTAGAAAATAAGGTTACAAACATATCTACATAAAAAATTATGAGGACAATCTACTATAATCATCAAAATAGATGAAAAGTGCAAAGAAAAGAGTCGAGCTACATCTCTAGAGCCTAAAAAAATACATGCAAGAAACATAAAAAAAGAGAAAACCAGCTTTGATGAATACAAAATGGTGCCTTCAGCAAGTGATTCATATACTTTCACACCTGATAGGACATTAAGAAGATTTTAGTCTTCCTCTGTGAAATTAACTACTTACAGAAAAAACCTAGAAACCAATATTATATACCTCCATGTCTAGCTGAGGGTAGGTATAAGAGAAAAAAATTTCCTCAATACAATGCCAAAAAATATCAATGTGTGTAGGTGTGTATTACTCAAAATATCATTTCACTGCCTAAGGAAAAATACCAAAGTGATGTTTTAAATTTCAATCTTCACATAGGCTCCCTTATTGCTACACATGCATATACAAGCATTATCCGAGCTCTAAACTATTCAAATATTAAGGATTTAATTAGCTATAAGATGGAAAGTTGTTGTTTAGACATAATCCATGGTCTTTTACATATTTTTATTCACTCCTAGCGCTTTAGATAAATTTGTGTAAATGAGATAGAAATGTGAATCTTTTATGACAAAGAAAATTCTTAAAAGGAAGGGGGAGAGAGCAAAAGGGTAGGGGGAAAGAGAATGCTTGAATGTATAGCAAAGTATAACATTTTCATCATTATAACAATGAAACGAATAAGTTTGAAACATTAATATCATTTAGAACATTTATGATCAAGAATGAATGTAAGTAGAGAAATTTTTGCATACCTACAAATGGTACAAAATTTCATGGTTAAGTGGAAGCCTCCCATCAACAACAAGATCCAAATATCTATGTATCTATCTCAATCGAGCCTCTAAACCCTTCAAAGCTATCAATTTTTCCACTAACCTGTTATGCACAAAAAGTCAAATTTTAGAGTTATGTCACCACTAAAAATAGAAGAAATGTGAGCTTTGAAAACCAAACTAATAATGCATCACAATGTGGTTTTCATACAAAGCCATACAAACAAACTAAACTCTCAAAAAACATTGGAATGGAAAACAACTTCCTCGTAAATTATGATGCAGAGTAAATGGATCTCAGTAGTATAAAGAATCATTTCTTTGTTGCCACCATAGTGAGCAAGCACTTTCTTTCATCTTTGCATATTGGTTTGATGCTTCAAATGATGCATTTCTTATATTGAAAGTGCATTACCTTATTGAGCTTCTCTTTGTTTCGAGAATAGTTTAATATTTTCTACTTAACAAGGCCAACCACGTGATGATGGAACCTCATTTGGCCCCTCCCCCCCTCTCACATCACTCTCAATTTCATACCCAATCATATAATACACTCATTCATTCATCCATTAATAACATATAATATCTTCCATTTATTAAATATATATTCATTAATTAACATATTTTCCACATTCATTCGTTAACATATAATATTCATTCTTTTAGTTTTTACATATTATCAAAAATATGGTTGTCATGATATGATTACAATCACTTTTTTTGGTTTCTTTTGTAAAGCTAAAAAAATCTAAAGTGGAGTATCGTTTTCTAAATCATCTGTCCCCCCTTTAGTTGTTATGCCCTCTGCTCGTGATCTTAATGTATACCTAGTCATCTGCTCACAACATGGATGCCGTTGCAAGGGGGGTTTGCTGCAATAACAAAGAAATGTTAAATTGATATGTTTTATTATTATTATTACGAGTATTTCATTAATTAAAAGAATATTAGAGTGGTTCTCTCTACCTGATGGGTCCACATCATGTTCCTAAATTTCTATTATAGACTCATGCTCAACATGTTGAACACCCTCTAAATCTTGATCTGTAGTTCAAACATGAAAGGTTACATTAATTAACACACGAATTGAAATTAAATATGTTTAAAAGAACATTAGAGTGGTCCTCTTTACCTGATGGGGCCACATCATATTTCTAATCTTCTCTAGCCTGATCATGCTCAACACATTGATCACGCTCTACATGCTCTAGTTGAAACACT